>JAUMHR010000052.1:7718924-7737816 GCA_032361145.1 Enteromius fasciolatus | reverse complement strand
CCGGTCACCGATCTGGGCCGGTCATACAAAAAATCGGCCGATTCCGATCACTAGCCGGTCAATCGGTGCATCTCTACCTGTGACTACTGAATTCATCAAACTCATTCATGGAGCTTATATGCATCCCAAAGTTTCTTCATTTACCAAAAAAAGACAAGTTTCATTATGGTGTCTGAATATTCAAGTCTTTTCAGCAGTTCCGACCAGGCGTTAAGATGTTAAATGCAGACAAATGCTGTCATTACGTTGATATTGCATGTTTCTGTGTCTGTCTTCACACACAAAGCTTACATGTATATGTAAGACAGCTACAGAATCAAATGAGACAAACCCCTCCTGCTGCTTTCTTGTAAACGTGGTCTTGGAATAGTCTGCAAGCCATACATGTGCCCTTTTTACCTCTGCTTGAGAGCTATAGAGTAGACACATTGCCTTTGAAAAGAAAAATTTGGGTCTTGATCAAAGAAAACATGTTTCTTTTTTCTGTTGTGCCAAACGTAAATTTGATAGAAGTCACGTAGAGTGAAATATGTAAGGCTGAGGGCTAGAAAGTTTCTTCCTGCGCCCTAACAATCGTCTGACTTTCTGAGCCCTTGTGTACGCTGACACTTGCGGTTAGCATTGCGGCTTTTACACGGGGTAAATAGATGAAGTGAAGGCAAAATGGTTTCATCAGTAGGAAAATGAAACTTATTGGAATAGGCATGTCTCCTTGGAAAATTAAATTGCACCACTATTGCATTCTTTCTTGCCTTACATTGAGAGCTTAAATTTGGATGTTGCTCAAAGAAGGTGGTTGAAAACAATAGATCACAAAATGCCTTGATCCAAGTTGGTGGCAGTGTAAATCATGGCACATTTCTGCTTTAGACATCAAATATAACTCCAGCTGATGCACTATTTATTTATTTATATACTTTTTTTGCCACATTTACAGTAAGCATTGGGCTGATCGTTTTATTTAAAGAGACTTCAAAGTGCATTCAAGCACCTCATTACATCAGTCAATATATTCCCTGGGAATCAATTTATGACTGTCGAGTTGCTAGCACCATGCTGTACTGTTTTAGCTAAAGTATTGGAATTTATCACTTTATTTCCCTACGAGAGAGTCTGGAGCGCTTTACACATCCACATTTTAAAGCCATTAGTTTTCCACTTGCTGCCTCTGGACATAGTATTTAAATGCCTAGGGTGTTTGTGTTTATGGGATCTTTTTTTAACACAACACGTGGCATGGTAGCTGAATCTGTGGGGAATCAAAACATGCATGTTCGTTCACATTCCACTGAGGTCATTGGTCAGCATTGCTGGCACCTTGTATACAGATTTTATATGTGTCCACAGGTCCTTTGGAAAACAGTTTGGGCGGCCTTTAGAAGTTATACAGCGTCCTTCTTTTGCAGTGTTCCCAAGCTGTTAAGACACAGCAGATGTAGAGAGCCCGTATGCTGTGCCCCCGCCACCGCTTCTGACCACAGTCATTAGCCACTAACGCGCCACTGTGTTTGAAACAAGGTTGGAAATGGGTGGGTATAGTCTCCACAGATGGGTGTCGATGGGTTTGCTCAGAAAATATTGTAAAACGGAAACTGCCTGTTCATTATGGGTGGGGTTCATGTGATACTTGTCATGGTAGTCTGGTTGGGAATCTGGCCCTTGGTCTATTTTCCTTTTACATAAAGGTGCTAGTGTGTTAAAACTGGGGTCAGTGCTGACAATGTGGTGCTGATGTATGAAGTTGGACAACTTACAACTCACTGTAATGCCCAGCTGGAAAGTGTATTGTTTTGACTTTCAGAATAGGAAATTGGTGCTGTAGAACGAGTTATTTATATCTCTATTATCTCTATAGATTAAATTCCTTTTGCACATGCCGCTTCTTTTGGTATCCTGGAAATGAGCAGTTTTTAGAGTTGTAGTCATTCAAATTCTAGGTCTAGAAAAGTATGAAAGGCATTGTCTAAATACTTAATCTGCTATCATTGGTTCAACCATAACTTTATGAAGCGATGAGAATACCTTTTTTTCAGAAATAAAACAAAAATGATAACTTTATTCAATGATATGTGGCACTGTAACATCACTGTAGTGCCATTTTGAAGAGCTTGGCCTTGACAGTGTAATTTACTTGGACAGTCACAAGCCTCCCAGTTTTTGTTCGAAATATCTTAAATTGTGTTCCAAGGATGAACAAAGCTTTTACGGGTTTGGAACAATAATGAGAAAATTTTCGTTTTGGAGTGGACTATCACTTTAAGATAAAATGACCTACAATTGCTTTGTCAGTCTGTTCACATATCTATCTATCTATCTTGCTCTTTAAAGTTGTTGTTTTTTTTTAATAAATGTTTCGTATCTGTTGCACTCACACTGTATTTCACCCCTTTCCTGTAAACTGACTTCATTCATATCCATCCTGGAAGGTACTACTACACATTACTCATTATCAAAACCTCACCTCAGTCTGTTTCTGATTATCAATCCAAGATCATATCTTTTGAACTTTAAAATGAATTACATATGTGTACAAATAAAGCTGTTTTCAGATGAACAGCTGGGCTATCAGTGATCTTAATTAAACTAGAAAGACTGACATCAAGTTCAACAATCTGACATTTGCTGTGTATTTCTTGTTTGCCGTTGTGCTTCCAAATAGACAAATAAGCAAGGAAAGAGGGTCACATAACAGCAGAGGAATGTGATGTTCATTATTGAGCACTGATCTAAATATTAACACGTACATAAAGAGGAAAACGGATTTAGAGTGTTTTCTTCAACAACAAAAAAAAGTCTTTGTGAGCTGGATTTACTGCTCAGAATGTGGGCTGAGGCTTCGCCTTTGGATGACCTAGCTGGCTTTTGTCATCGTCCGTGATGGTTATGGATTTCCCAGACCTGAGAGATGGCCCAGTGCATCAAAAGTGTGCTAGAGAAGCTCTCTTGAATTTACAGAGAGCTTATTGGGATAGACCTGGTGTTCCCATCCTAATCCAGGCATGGGACAGGCTTTACACATCACAAATGAAGATGAAGGACAATCTAAGTCCCTGTGTGTGTGTGCTTGTGTGTGTTCAGATCCCACACTACAAGATGAATTGGACTACTGGGAAATTAGCTGAAACAAAAATGAAAGATACAGGGCACAAACTATTGGCTCAATTTCAAATAAAATGTTTAGGACCTGATCTTTAAAAAAAAAAAGTGTGCTTGACTATTTATAATTGTATTAAATATTTGATGAACTATATCATTATATCACAACATACTTGACCCCTTATTCTATTTTTCACATTTGGAGATGTCAGTATTTTCCCCAACTTGTGAAAGTGCTATTTGTAATATTATCTGTACAGTTAATACAGGGCTTGAAGGGTAACTCCACGCCAAAATGAAAATGTTGTCATTAATAACTTACCCCCATGTCGATCCAAATGCATAAAAACTTAGTTCATCTTTGGAACCGAATTTAAGATATTTCGGACGGAAACCAGGAGGCTTGTGAGTGTCCCATTGACTGCCAAATAATTACGACTGTCAAGGTCAGTCAGTTGTTGTCTCCTGTAGATGTGTTTTCATGTGTTTCCTGCTTCCCTGGTTCCCTATTTACCTTTACTTAATGTCATCAATAAGTGTTTCTCATTTCACCCTTGTACCCAACATTACATAAAGGTCTTGACAGGTTTTTTTATGATTAGTAGTAGTATTTCAGTATGTTTCCTTAAGTTCACTTATAACCTTTTTATAAAAATTTTTGGACGCTTTGCACATCTATGTTTGCAAATTTATGCAGTCTAAAAATGCCACCCTTGCATCTTGTGTGTTTTGGCCAACGTGAATTACCATAGACGCTCTTACCACATGCATATTTGATATATTTGCCTCCCGTCAAAGAAAAAACTAAAAATATCAATAAAATAAACAGCTGAATCACAAAAACTGTTAAGACTGGCTATCGTAATCAGCTTTATATAAGATTAAATCATGTTCATTTCTGCATTTTATTGCACAATGTTTTAAATATATGTTACCATTATGAAAATTAAACATGGGTTTAAACATTAAACATATTACAAATAAATTAAAAAAAATTGTTAAATGGCTTTAGTGTGGCCTAATAAGCCCTCTTCCTCTAATTTGATTGAATGAGTGGTACTCAGATTCTTGTTGTTCAGTAACACCAGTAGGAGGTTTCATTGTTTGTATCACACTGCTTGTCCAGACTTAGCAATGTGAAGTGGTGAGTAGACATTAGGGTTTTGTATACATAGACTATGATCATTTAATTGGTTTGGTTTGGAATGATTCAATTTTTTTTTTTCTCCACTTCATTCCATGTTGTGGCTTCCAGGGTTTATTACTCAGTGCTCAGTCACTGTGTTGGTTATGTGTCACAGGAGGTGGTCATACACTTTCAAATTGTCAACAGAGATCTTGAGATTTACTTAGTAGTACCAAAACGGATTGTCATAAAAGTTGTTTGTTAATCACAGCTGCATCAGAGCTGTGGGAATGAACATGAACCCTGACTGACATCCAGTGAAATTCATGAGGATTTGATTCCAAATCATTCAAATGCTTCTGCTTACTGGCATAGGAGAAAGAGTGAGTGGAGAGAGTGTTAACCTTCATGTGAACTCTGAGAAGGATGAGTAGAATCGCAGATATGTCCTTGGCTCTGTTTCTCACATCTCCATGTGTGTTGCGTTTGTAGGGTTATGTTTGTTGAAAGAACCTCTCCTTTGTTCGTGCTGTTCAACAGCTATGCATCTTGAAATGTTGATGGTTTCTCTCACAACTCTGCTAAGCTGCGTGTGACAGAGATACGTATTCTTCACTTATTAGTGACTTCATTAAAAATATCTCCTCTTTATGTGTTTATAATGCTCTATTAACGCTACACATTATCGTTCTCTGCTTTTCAGTACATCTGCCGTCATAACCTGTGACGAGTTACCAGAAAAGTGGATCGTAGCAACAATCTCCATTTCTGTCATTGGGTCACTAAAAATCAAATCCTTCCGATGTTTGGTCTAACATCTGAAAAACATCCTAGCCAGCATCAAATTGAGATTTGGTCAGTCTGACCTCCACTGAAGGGGAAACCCCACAGGATCGTTCTGTCACGTTCTGTTGGGAAAGGGATTTCTAATGAGTACCAGTGCATGATGTGCTATGGATAGAGTTAAAAACATGAGAAAAGAAACTGCGTCAGAGAAAGGACAGTGGGGTAGTTTCACTTTCAATTTCACAATGAAAATCAGCATCTCCAGAACATGGCGCCGGCAACAACACTACAGCGAGAATAATAGTTCTGCCTTTATTCTTTGCATATACATTGTGGGGCGGGTTTTAGGGGGTGTGGACAAGTCATAAAATGTATATTAAAAAAAATCTCTTTAGTTTTCAAACTTTAGTCTTTGCAACTTTAGGGATCTTATCTATGCGCTAGCTGCTTGTAACACTCCAAAGAGAAAAGAACATTTGAAGTCGCATCATATAACCTCTTTAATATTTCACAATTGTGAGTTAAACTCAATAATAAATTGGAAAAATATTATAATAAATGCACCCTAATGTAATTTTTTCATATTTGTGACTTTATATCTCAGAATTTTAATGATACTGTTGTTTTAATTATATTTCTCATTTTCTCAATACAATATAACTGGCTCGTAATTGAAACTATGTCTTGTAAACATTATATCTCAAAATTGTGACCTGAAATCACACTATTATATATTTAAATATTTGTGCCATCTAATTTTTATTTTAATTTGTGACCATTAAAATCTCATACCTCACAGAATATTTTTTTAATTGTATTGATTGATCAATTGATTGATTGACTTTATTAATCCTAAAGGGAAATTCAAGTCACAGCAGAGCTCACAACATAATAACTCAAGATTGTTACTGTTCACAACTTTACATCAATTTGACATTAATTCTTATTTTGAACCTCACAGTTACCTGTTGTATTTTTCGCTTCAAATCTTTCACAACTTCACTGTTCAGTACAGGTATGAACAGATATAAATCATTTCAGTCTCACCAATTCGCTCAGTGACAAAACTTGAATGAACTGGTGCAATTCTGCCCGTGCTTGCTGGAAAATGAGCCAATTATGAGTTAGCTAGGGGTAATTGTACATCCGCTGAACCTCGGCAGCTTCGGAAGGCAACATGCAGAGATAACTGAGACTTTGTCAGATTCTATTATCGATAAACCCACATCGCCCAAGCACCACTGCGCAAGAGACCTGCTCTCCTTCTCAGGACAGTTAAACAACAACTTTTACAGTTTGTTGTTTCAAGCATGACCATGACTACAAGGTGAAAACAGGGACTGCCATTCCTTAGAGATCATTGTGGGCTGTTCTTGTTTTGCTTTTGGAGAGTGAAGTGGAGAAAAGTATCACTTAATGAACTTGAACTCCAGCAACCCTTGACCTTCGCAGAGGAGGCTGGACAAACAGCTGGGGTCAGAGATGTGCCGCTCACAACCCTGCTGTTTTCTCTATCAGCAGGGAAGAGTGGAACAGGGATCATCGTGTCAGAGGTCACAGTTCATCGGAGAGGGAAGAGTAACACATGTAAGCAGACATTAACACTCGGGGATATTGACTCGCACACGCAGAAACTGACACTCACGGAGCTGGTAAGCCAAAGAAGGAACCAGAAGGAACGAGTCTATAGACCTGCATCTGGATACCAGATGGCAGTTGAGTCATGCCTGGGTTACCAGGGGTTGGGAGCTGTCTGTAAAGGAGGAGAAGGGGGGCGAAAACACACACACATGATTTTTCTCTTTCATATATTAGCTCTCGTTCTCCTGCTTTCCTTTTTCCCTCTCTTTCGCTCGCTCTCACACACGATCTCTGAATACATAAGAATGGTGTTCTCTCAGGAGAGCAAGCCCCTGTGGAGAGGCAGATTGCTCCCAGGCGCAGCTGACCTAGGGCTAAACCCGACACCTGACTTACTGTGCTGCTGACGAAGAGTTCAGCCCGAGGGTGATGCATACCACACTCCTCCATACAGAAAAATAAGGAGTGAGAGACGCTTTTACATGAAAAAACCTTCACTCAAAGAATGGTCAGTTAAAAATGGCTCCACTTGACTGTATAAGTGGCTTTGGCCATTTGAACAGAGAATTCAGGATTACATTTTTATGGCTAATGAAGGAAAAAGCTTTGCACTTTTCCAATGTCATAATTTTGGCCATTTGCTTTTATTATGACAAAACTGTTTAAGACAGGAGAGAGAAATGAGATCAGGAAAGGGTTATTTGAAAAGCTAGAGCCCTATTTGTTCAGTGCTGTATGTACTCTGTCCAATATAGATTATAGCTCCAACATACTGTACACTGCCGTTCAAAAGTTTTTTTGCATGTCGCTTTAAATGCAAATGAGCTCTGCTGACCCCACCCCTCTGTGACAAGTAGGTTGTACACTTTATCCTAGCACATTTTTAGGAAAGGCAATGTGCAAAGATTGATATAAACCCTTATACTCACGTCATTTGTAGGTATATTTTAATAGTTAGGGGATCGGCAAATTCCCTTCAAAAACTAAAGTAACATTAATCCTCTGTGTCTTCAGCAGCTCAGATGTCTGGAGTAAATGATGACTGACGACCAGTGACAAAACATCTCAATCGCTTAGGAGTCATTCTTGTTTTCTCCTGCACCGAATTTGACGCAATGATGGACAGCTCACAACTCACTCAGGGCGGCTCTAAGGTAAGCTGCTCTTGTCAATTAACTATCGTGGGAGGGGCCTGTGCAAAACTACCTAACTGTGACCGGAATCTCCAGCCCAGTCTCACAGTGATTTATTAGTTAAACCTCTTGTGCTGATTAATATTGTTTTGTAATGTGTGAAACTTCATTCTTCAATTCTTTGATGAACAAAAAGTAAAGTAAGAACAGCATTTGTTCAAAATAAATCTTAATAAAGCATTTATCTATATCCTATCATATCCTTCCTGAGTAAAAGTATTAATTTCATTAAAAAAAAAAAAAATGACTAAACAAAAAAAAAAACACTAAATTTAAATCAGCACATTAGAAGAATTTCGGAAGGATCAAGTGAAAATGAAGACTGGAGTAATCACACAGAGCCATTGCTTCACACAAATAAATGATATTTTAAAGTACATTGAAATATAAAATTGTTATATTCAAAATAATATTTAAAAAACAGCAGATTTTCTTTCTTTTTTTTTTTTTCAAAAACTACAGTTCAAATGTAAATAAGGAGCGTCTTTAAAAGCAAAAAAATCGTACTGATCCCAAACTTTTATTTATTTAGAAATGTCATGTCAAGTGACTCCACTCAGCTACTTCAGCCATACTTTGTATATTTAAATGTTCACCGTGGATTTTTATGGTTGTTTGAAGGAAAAAGTGCATACTTTTTTAAAGTCACATTTCTGGCCATTTGCTTTTGTTATGACAGAACAGTTCCAGCTGAGAATCCACTACACTATATAAGTAGATATGTTGAGCCATGCTTTCTAAATTAAAACGTTCACAGTAAATTTTGGTTTATTTTTTACAGTTGTTTTTCAAGTAATGAAAGGGCAGTTTTTTAAAAAGCCATTTTTTGCCCACTTGCTTTTGTTATGACAGGACGGTAAAAGCTGAGAAAGGAAGCAGTAGGAGAGGAGAGAGGAATGGGATCAGAGAAGCTATTTTAGAGTGCTGTATGTAATCTTTATGTAGACTAGCTCTGATGCACATACTTATGTATGTTATTTAGCACTTTTCTCCGTAGTATGTTGCAGCATACTCATTACAGGTTCTTCCTAAAATAAACTGGCATTTGTTCCTTGGTCAAATCACAATAATAATGTAATAATGCACTGTAAAACATTTTTTTTAAATATTAATGAAAACAAAGGTGGTGTGTTTACAAGGAAATACAATTTTAGTCTTTCTACTTAAAACATGTTTACTTGTTTGTTGGTATTTTTATTACTATTTTAATGTTTATTTTTTGAGTAAAAATTTTTCTTTCACAGCAAAATTCACCACTTTTTTTGTGTGCGTGGAGCTCAAATTTTAGTATTTTAAAAATCAAATATAACCTCAATATAACCAGTCATTTCTTGACAGTTCTATACAGTTCTGCATTTGCTCTGGCTTGTACTGTAGTGTTCTCCACACTCTGTTGAGCGTAACATATTTACCTGTATTTTGTCATAGCACTGATGTTATCTCTTACTGTCAATAGGTACATACTGAACCCAGTAAAATAGGTTAGAACCTGACAGGAAAGAAGATCAAATCAGAAGTCGGTGGACAAAAAGGTTGCGACCTCTTTTGATGTTCAGCAACATGCCAGAATATTTTGTCTGGTTTCTTTTGCATACCCTGCATTGTTCAATACAAAGGTCAGATAACCGACATCATCTCACTGTGTGATCTGACATGAAACTGTTTTATGAGGGAATAGTCCTAGAAGATAAAGAAATAAAGCATGATAGCTTGCACACAACTCATGCCTCAGCTTTCGCAAGAAACTAAAGGTCTTTCTGTTCCAAGGAGTTCAGAGTAGCTCTCTGTTAAAAAAAAAAGACAGGATTAGAAGTTTTTAGCAGTAATGTATCTCTCCCTTACTTCAAACTAACCATCAACCACTACCCTGCCGTTATTACATAAATTACATAAAGTACATAAATTAAGCATTGGCTTTGATAAAATCAAAAAGACAGAAAAAATCTTTGTGCCCATTTGGTTCAAAGCATGAGAGCATCAAAGCAGAAGGAGAGACCACAGATAAAATGATTCAACATCACCAATAACTTACTGATGGTAAAACAGTAACAGCATTACTTTGGTTTTTTAGTCATATTTTAAGTTTATTGAAAAAATGTGGAATACTAAGCATTTTGGCTTGTGTCAAGTTTGTTCACTTCTTGTGATGATGACAATCCGGTAATCCAATCATTTTTGGTTTATTTAAATTCAGAGAACAGTTTTACTTTTCTGAATTCTGGACTATTAGATTTCATAACCGGATCACAGGTCTCTTTTTTCCTGAGAAGTGCCATGCAGCTGCTGTGTCCCTGAAGAATGAGAGCAAAACAAAATGTCTGTGTCCCTCAAAAAAGTAGTAATTAAATGATGGAGAATTGCGTAGCGTTACTATGGACTGAACCAGCTCCTGCTGAACTGGCATGTTTGCATTTGTCAGTTCCTCAGGTCCAGGTATCAGTCATGAGTGGTACTATGCCAAAATCAATACCTGGTCCCTCTTCCCATCCAGTGATTCATATTCCATATGGCTCAACTGTCTGACACATAAGAAATAAAAAAAAAAATTGTGTGCAAATATTTATATATGTATGTGTATATATATATATATATATATACACTGTATAGACTTGTATTTATACTACCATTCAAAAGTTTAGGGTCGGTAAGATTTGTTAATGTTTTAGAAAGAAGTCTTTAATGGCTGTATTTCCTAGAGCCAATTCAAATACCAGTTTTCTATTTTAATATATTTTTTATCTAATGTATTCCTGTAATGGCATAGCTGAGTTTTCAGCAGCCATTTCTCCGGTCTTCAGTTTCTCATGATCATTCAGAAACGAGTAATATTCTGATTCAGTGCATAAGATTATCATTTTTTTAATGACTTCACATAAAATTGTGTTGCATACAAACTTTTTGCAAATAAGTAGTTAGTTTAGTTATAATGTAGAATAAAGTGAGAGGTATTTATAACAGCATTACAGCTAGAGAAAAGAAAAAGAATAAAATTCCACTTTACTCAGGGTTTGTTGCAGGAGAGACACTCATTAAAACTGAACGAAAGCTTCTAGTAAATGTGCATTCACATGGGGCGAATATCTGAATAAAAATGTGCTATACTTTCCCAAAGTTGTCTTTTATAGCATTAGTGTATAAACATTGCCTGTCTGGAGCGTGTGTTTCTCAGCAAATAATGGTGTTTAATATAGCCTCTAAACGTGTGCCATATGTTCCTCAGTCTTTTACTATGCTCTTCAGTTTTATTTACTTGTTTTAAATTTTTTCATCTCACCCAGGTGCTTGTAAATTTGCTTGTTGACAGAGCACTCAAAGCATAAACTGATGAACTGCTTTTTGAACTTCTGAGGCCCCTGAAGTCTCCATATTGGTTAATAAAGTAGGGATTTATTTCAACCACTTATTACAAACAAAAATTCATGAAAAAATTTCTGTTTAGTAAGCAGTCTCTTCTCCAAAATAAAAAAAAAGTACGTGAAATGTAGTCTTTAAAAAAAAAACTAAACACTTGCAAAAACTTGCATCATTAGATAAGTAGAAAGGAAAGACTCAAATCTGTGCCTTGCAGAAGTTCTTGCAAAGATATCCATTTCTTATTATTGTTGCTCACTCTGTTTCTCATCTGTTTTTCTTGACTTTACTTTTGCTGCTAAGTGAAGAACGCAGTGTAGTTGAATGTGACCAGCGTGTATTATCTTTATAGAGGAGGTGTTTGTGTGATATGATGCACTGAGAGTCCTGTAAATCAAATGTTGCGTGTTTGATTTAGAGTGTGGCTTTGGTTCTCAGCGGGTTCCCCTTAATGGGCCATGATAGATTAACTTATGAGGGCAATTTGTATTCTATTACAAACAGGAAGGAGAAGGATTGCATTGACTGAAAGAGATCCATACAAAGCTCAGTTTAGCGTCAATAATCTGTTAGTCTCGCGTAGCCAGACCTTCAGACTGATGGCTAAAAGTCTAAAATCCATGGTCGTGTTCCCTGTCCAAGGCCCGCCCATGAGGACTTTGGACCGACATGTCAAACAACCAATCACAGTTAGTTTTGTTCAGTGTCATGTTTCAGGACATGGAAATGTCACCACAATAACAGACAAGTGTAAAACTCTTGAACGTATGGTGCAAATATAAAATATTTCACCTACTTTTAAAAATCCAACATCTGATCTGATAACTGCTTGTTGTCATAGTTGTAAACGTGATGGCTTTCTTCTTTCGTGTGGGGGTTTGGCGTCACGGCAACTTTGTTTCCAGGCGAACACAACACTCCCAGAAATCCTGTATAATTCAACCAATCCGATGTAGACTTCGAAACTCCTAAAGTGTTTCCACTTCTGTGTGCTATATACATCAGACGTTTTGCAAATGTTTCTGAGACTAAAAATCTGCCATTGAAAGGGCGGCTTCGATAAATTTGCTGATAGTTTCCAATTGTGCAAAAAATGACTAAATTTACATTTCTTTTTATATTTTTTTGTGAGAAGTCTCCTGTACTTGGCTTTATTTAATAAGGACAAATTGTAAAATATTATTGCAATTTAAAATTCTAAAAGGATGCTTTTCAGTCATTAGTAGTAACAGTAATTGAACATCTGATGTTTTTCCCCCTCATAGCACTATTCTGTTTCTCTATAATTAAACCAGATGTGTTTCCATTATCAGTGATTAACCTGTTAAGTAGCAGACACGGTGTTTGGAGGCAGCCACTTCCTTAACAAGTCATCATGGCCAAAGGCTTGCACCGTGTGGGTTGAATGGAAAGTTCAAGTCTAGCCTGTGTTATTCTTGCTCAAGGGGGAAGGATGGTAAGTTATATTTAGGTCTGTATGAGGGCCTTTGTGTCTTGTTCAGCACAGTTTTACGTATTACCACTTATTATGCATCTGTATGCAGATACTGTATAAGAACTGGTTGGTTCCAGTAGAGCCATTGTAAGATCTGAAACTCATCTGGATCATTTATTGGTGAGTTAAAACCCAGAGGCTTCTATTATTTATGGAATTGGATGGATAAATGGATGTCTGTACTTGTGCAAGTTCTTTCATACAACATCCCACAGAACATTTTGACAAGCTACTCGATCCTTTCTGCACATCCCCGTTACTTCCACAGTTACCATTAAACACGTGGAAACTCTAAACTTGAGAATTGTCTTGGTTTAAGACTTTTATGCTTCTCGTAGATACTTGGTGTGCATCCAGTGTCCATCAGCTCATCATTTTTGAGGTCCGTCTAATCAGCGGTACAATAGCGAAAGCACGAATGTAGCAAAGGTTCAGTCCATAATCTGAGCTGGCTTCACAATGAAATGTGGAGAGGTCTTTTTAGGGTGAAATGTATATGATTATCCGCAACATGCCAGATGGCCGCATTGTCTCCATGCAGTGAACTTGAATTCTTTCGGGGTTCACCAAAGTTCACCTGCTCTAGACAACACCATTTATATGAATTGAAAAGGACAAACTGCAGGTTCAAAACTTTAGAAGGTAATATCACATATCAAGTAGAGCAGCTGGAAGGAGAACCGTGAGAGAAGGTGTCATTTTTCTAAGCTAACTCTGCGTCTATTTGTCAAAGTGATTTATGGAGAAGTGTAAGGTGTCCAGTCCAAGCATTTGCCGGAATACCAGATTAAATGAATCCAGGAATGCAGTTTTAGCTTAAAATGGAAGCAGCGAATAAGAGAAATGGGGAGACAGGCCGAGAAAGAGAGACAGGCTGCGATTCTATTTGTGGATAATTGACCGTAGGGCCAGAGATGGTGCATTTCTGAAGCTCGTAAAATGTAATATATTGTGCTCTGCTCCGTGGTGCGAGGTTATTCAAACAAACCACATGAATGCAAAGTTACATACCGGTAATCCTTCAGTGTTTTACTGGCAGCCTTTACAGAGTTCTCCAAGGTCATCAGCTCTTTCAGAGCAAACGAAAATAAGTGGTTGAGTTACAGGCAGCGAGAAGGGCAGGCCGGTGGGGTCCTGAGATGGGTAGGGGGTGAAAGGGGGAGAGACGGAGGTGAAGACACAGAGCAGAATGGGGTCACGCTTGAGAATATAGAGAGACAGGGATAAATAGGCTAGACGTACTGGATCTATGGATTTTCCAGTTATTGTATGTTTGTTAAGTGCTCAGCATTTTAGCAGTCGAAATATGCAGATGAACTGCCTGATAAATCTGTTGCGTGTTGTTTTAGCCCCACGGAAAAATGTGCCTCCAGAGGTAAGAGCAAAATAATGCTTGTGGATTTTCGATCTGACAGATTTACCTCAGCGGACGAGGGGACAGTTTTGAATGCAGGGAGCGAGCCAGACCCCCAACCTCCAGGGTACTGAATCCGATATTCCAAGGGTCGTTATTATTGTGTGTTTGCCAGCACTTGTCAAACCACCTAATTATATAATTATAATCATGCAAACTTGAAGTTAAACAAACAGTCTACTGGAGCAAGGCTCGAGAAGGCCAGGGAAAACGATTAGAATACATCTAACCAGCTCCCCTGCTGTGTTTCCTCTTTCTTGCTCTTCGTTTCTCTCTCTCGATCACTCTCTCCTCAAGTATTCCAACAATGTGACAGTCCGATGGTATTTATATCTCATTCTGCCTCAGATTTTTTTTTCTTTCTTTCACTGCTCTCCCAGAATATTGTTATGATTGGCGGTGTGGTGCGAGTCCTGGTGCTGCGCAATAACCGCCGCGGTGTGTGGTACCGGGAAGTAGACGTGACACGCAGCAGTAGGCTTTTCTTCACGTGGTTCCCCGTTTGTCCTGCAAGGAGAAGATGCGCAGACAGGTGACAGATCCAAATCTTTAGAATAACAGAAAGGCTAATATTTTTTTTCTGGCAGTGTCTATACTTTGAGGAATTGACTACAAGACTACAACTGTAACTTTTAGGAGTTGTTAATAGTTTTTTGTAAATGTATTATTTTTATAACTGATAAATGGCACATATTAAAATTCTGTTCTATATTGACTAGGCTAAATAAACAGTAAAAAAAATTGTTTACATACAAGCAGTGAATTTAGGTATCACAACATAATACAGTATATATGATATTAATTTTAAGATTAGCTAAAGATTACATTTAACAATTATTGTTCAAAAATATATTAATCTTATGTGAACATTAGCTGACGGCAAAGGTAATCTGAATGTGAAAGTAAAATGTTCACTACTTACAAATGAAAATTGATCCACTGTGTTTTTCTCTGATCTAGATGTTTTGGTATGGTGAGATGCACAGTGATTATGACTAATGAATGTTTATGAATATATTTAGATTATTTTCGGTTATAACAGTTAGAGGTTAATGCAAATAATGATTTAATCATATATATTTGATTTGTTTGTCTAAAAAAATTATGTACCTCTGTTTCACCCGGATCTGTTATGCAAGAGGTCCTCTATAGGTCGTCCAGTTATCCTGCCTTTTGTGTTGATTTTTTTCATAACCTATTAATTGCCATAGAAGAGTGGCTGGTGGAAACAAGCAGCTTTGGGGAAATTGTAAGTTCTGGGAATCCGTGGTAGATGGACGCATAGCTGGCTGTGCCATACAGTCCAGTCTCCGGCCGTCTCTGCGACGTCTCCAACACAAATGTGTCTGTCCAGTCACTGGAGCCTCTACGGCTAATAAAACTAACCTTTCCAGTACATACCAGTCCACCTCACTTTAGGGCAGACAGCTGCAGAAATCGTTTTTGTCTAATTAAACCGCTATTCTCTGAGGACTTCATGAAGGAACAAGGCAAGTGGATCCAACTTGAAACTGGCCGTATCCAAAGGAAAGAAAAGGAGAGGGAAAAAGGTGAAGAGGGTTTAACCACATGAGCCCCCAGACAAGTACAGGTGGAAGCACCGCCACTGAAAACTGGAAAAAGTCAAGATTATTTGGAGAGAGGCGATGACAGGAGACTGGCGTAATGGCGAGAAACAAGCTCTACAGCGAAAAAGATGTGGTGCAAAGGCTCTCAGCTTATGAACACTTACGATACAAATAAGTGTGTGTGTGTGCATTTGCTTGGTATTGGCCAGAAATGGAGCAGGAAAACATCCAGTGACTCGCTGCTTCTATCCAATTATGAAATGGAGGGAAATGAAGGTTAATTAAACTAAAAGGCTCAAACTGTGTGGGACTGAAACTATGTACCACAGGCTGAGTTTCTTCACCTCTATTCAAGTCATTAAGCTCATTTCCTCGGGCCTACTGGAATCATATGATGACTGGAGCATTACGCAAAACTGGCTACTTACCAGTCCAGCTGTGCTGGGTATACTGTGAATGTGTTTAGAGATCAACAGATACACTACCGATTTAAATTCTGGGATTTAGGAATCTTATTAGGAATTAGTAAGATTAATAGATTAAATGCTAGGAATATATTAACATTGTTATTATGCATTCATGGTGTCATTATCATTGATTGGGCAACCACAGCAGCAAACCTGTTTATATAACTGCAAAGTACCATTGTAAGTACCATTCAACTTTGAATATACTTTTTTTTACCATAGATGTAAGAATAATAAGGCATTTTCTTTAGTCAAATTAACAGGTTTCTGTCACTGTTTGATAGTTAGATTTTTGTCTTCAAAACCTTTAAACGAAATCATTAACATTCTCATCTTGATCCAAAATTGTATGACCTTAGTAATCCATGGGAAACGCATTGGATGTCAATGGGGTCTAGTGCTGATTGTTTCGCTATTGACTTTCACTGTACGAACATACATGAACATTCTTCACAGTCATACAGGTTTGAAACAGGTTTCCCAGAATTTTGGGAAAAATATAAGTTCAACTCATATTACATAAGCCAGAGCTAAAAGTTTCCTTTTGAAATTGCAAGTGTGAAAAATGGCTTAAAAGTGGGATTTATAAAAGATGACAACCCATAGTTAGATGCTGTGTGAAAAGTCCAATGAAGAACTGTAAACTTCATTCCTTTCCCTGCACTGTTTTGTCAGACTTTCTTCAGCCGAGGTAGACCGAGTGGCTATTCTGCACGAGAAGAGACAACATAATAACAGAGCACAGAAAAAGAGAGAGCGAGATGGAGTGAGGGAGGAAAACGTACAAGACGTCAAGAGCAAAGTTGTCCCTGTGGAACCTTCTCTGCATGTATGAAGTTTCACTTCCCATCTGTCCCGCCTTCTCGGTCTGAGGTCCAGCACCAGTTCTTCCCTCTACAGAGAGAACCTCACACACATATACAAACACAGAGACACACATATGCAACCTCAAGAAAAAGGATGCTCTGTTTAGATTTATGCTCCCTGGCTACTGGTTTTCTCATCATCGGCTATAGGGATGATCAAGGAGGCGAGGTCTGAAGTAATCTCACAGCACACTTGCTCTTCATTGAGTCGAAAGGATGGCTGGAGCGCTCGCCAAAGGAGCCTCAGGAACGACAGACACATTCATCCATCAATCGCTACCGATGGATATCCAAGAAAAGCAAGACTGAGCGTCTGGACAGGCCCTGGAAGATGAAGACTGTGAAAGAAAAAAAGAGTTAAATGAAGATAAACTAGTTATAATGAATCTTAGTGCGATTCGTTGCAATTAAAGAATACAAAATAAGCTTGTTTTACACTAAGTTGTCCTGATCTTAAAGGAACAGTTTAAGAATGAAAAATCTGTCATTCTGAACCTCACTGAATTTCGCTGTATTGACACAAACATTCTTCAGAGTATCATCTTCGTCATGTTATGCAGATAAAAGGACATCATACTGATTTTTTTAATGCAATAAAAGTAAGTAAAAGGTGATGGAATTTGAAATTTTTTGGGTGAACTATTCTATTTATTTAAAACACACAGCACTGAGCACAGTCTTTTAGTTTAGATTTCCTTAGAAGAACCTTCGAAGTCCGGCTCCAAACTAGTCCAGCTGCCATTCCAAACATTCTTTTTAACAAAACTAATAACAAACATCCTCTTTCCCGTAAGCTGTGTAGACAGTTCAAACACAAAAGCACACGTTTTAGCCAATAACTTTTACTCTGTTCTTCTTCTGCTGCTATAAATTGTATTTCACACAGCATTTTTAAGAGCCCCCCCCCCCCTTTATTTATTTATTTTTTAATTACAGGTCAGTCATGTCTTTGGCAGTATATGATCTAACAATAGAGAGCTAAATAAAGTGCAGTTCTGTTGTTGATAAGAGCAGTTAGTCACGTTTCATTTCAGAGAGCTTACACTTCATAGAGTTTTTTCTCCATTTCATCCAAAACTGATTTTGAATGATGATGACCTATTTTTACACACTGTTTTACCAAAATCCTGAGTAACACAGTGTAAAAAATCCTGCAGCTAAGCATTTCTGATTGGTTTGAATATGTGCAAGTTTTTTTCTGCCTCTACTGTAGTATAATCACAGGTCAAGTCAAGTCACTTTTATTTATATAGCGCTTTTAACAATACAGATTGTAGCAAAGCACTGAACATTATAAAGTGGGAAAATAGAGTGATGGTAATGTATAATGACGAGATAAAACTTTATTTATCAAATGCAGAGATGGTCTCTGTAGTCAAGACGATGATAATCACTAGAAATCAGGTGTCCCCAACTAAGCAAGCCAGAGGCGACAGCAACAAGGAACCAAAACCCCACCCATCCAACCCCATCCATCCATAGACGCCCAGCACCTAATTTCCAGTTCAATTTTAAGTAGGTTACATTGTGTAAGGACTTATAGTGTGTGTGTGTGTGTGTGCATCTGGATCCGGCGATCTGTCCATGGAGCTCATCTAGGTGTTCTGGTCTCCGATGAAGTTCATCTGTTTGTGTTGGTACACCATCTAATCTGGACATGGACCAAGGAACAAAATAAAAGAGAGACAGAATAATATTAGCGTAGAAGTCATTCTTTTTACGATGTAATGAGTACACCGTGTGTTAAGGGGAGTGTTCCGGCTGATCTAATTAATGCAGCCTAACGGATTTGATTAATAAATGTGTATCAGTGTGTTAAGTGTAAGCCAGAGTAAAGAGATTTGTCTTTAATCTAGATTTAAACTGACAGAATGTGCCTGCCTCCCGAACAGTATTAGGTAAATTGTTCCAGAGTTTGGGTGCTAAATAGGAAAAAGATCTGCCACCCG
>JAUMHR010000052.1:7676458-7700108 GCA_032361145.1 Enteromius fasciolatus | reverse complement strand
ACAGACAGATAGATACATAGAGAGAGAGAGACAGACAGATAGATAGATCTGTAAATTTTCCCAGCATCATTACATTTCTGGTTAAAACTACAGCTTTTCTCTCTAATGTGTACATGTACTACACACACTCAAAGATGTGAACACACACACTCCACCTCTTCACCTCTAAAAGTGGCTTCTTGATAAATTGAGGGTTTCTATGAATAGCAGGTTGACGTTTTTACCACAAGCCCAAGCATTCAATAGCAGCATTTCAGAGCCCCTCAGTGAAAGCCCAAAGACAAACACTATTCCTTTTTCTTTCCAGCATACTTTCCAAAGTGCAGATATTGCAGAAGTGTCACGTTACGAGGATTTTACCTCTCTGTTTTTAGGGATGTTGCAAATTGTATATGCATGTGTGTGTGTGTGTGTGTGTGTTTTGTTGTATGTGTGAGAGAGGAGGCCAAAACTAAAGGTCTTAAAAAGTTCACAGCCTGCAGCAGTGGAAAGTGTTTCTCCATCTCCCACAGATATCCTCATTCTCTCCCTCCGTTAGCTACCGAGCTGGAAGCAATTTGGTTGTTACTGAAAATCAGTTGACATCTGGGATTTCTGACAGTAACAACACACATATTTCACCTCTCCATGAACCTAACATACATTTGATAACAAAAATGTGACATGGCTAAGTCTGTGGCGGCTCCCAATCTGTCTAATCATCCTTATTTGTATTCAACCAATATGGCATTGTGAGAGATCTGCATCATGTGTTTTTCTTTCTTGGTGCGGTCTGATGTGTTTCCCTGCGCCTTTATTTTGCCTGCGCTGACATGTTTATCTGCACTGGCTGTTTTCACAGTACACTCTAACCTCTGGCTGTCCCCTCGCTTGGTGTTACAGGTGGAAAATGCTGTTTGTGTCTCCGTCTCTTTCCCTGAGTCCCTGAGCAACCTCAGCCAAGCTGATACATCACATCAGTCCTGAGGGCCCCATCTCCTCACTGTCTCTCTTTCTCTCTCTCACACACACACACACACAGAGGTATTAGGTCCTGTTTCATGACAGGCTTTTTCTCTTTTTTTTCTGTAATGTTTCACCATTTATCACAATAACAACTTTGAATATCATTTACGTGTATGTATATAAATGTTATTAGAGAAATGTCCATCTAGCAACCTTCAAACAAAGCTTTGTCAGTACTATCTTTTATACTGCTATTGGGGAATCTTGTTTGCTAACACAGTTCTAAATATAGTTCTGAATGAAGTACAACTCTGGAAGCAACACCATCACCTATCTACCCAATTCATGCTACAAATTAAACCAGATCTAGATGTGTTTCACCACATCAACAACCTTTCGTTTATGCCAATGTTAGTGATGTTGTTTTGCTGTATCACGCAACCACATACTTGCTTAAAGTTTTCGATGGGAACACGCTATTTCATTTATGGTCTACCCCTACCCAGCCACCCACCCTGTCCAATCCTGCTTGTTGCTTGTTCCAGAACCTCATAATTTACAAATACATCATTTGCTTCTCTTTCTTCCACCACTCTGTTCCTTCCTTTATTCTCTCTTTTTCATAAACATACACTCACCTGTTGTCTTTGTTATACAGCGCAGTTAAGCCAATGCATTTGTTGTTTGTCAAACAAACTTTACAGTTCAGTATCAGATGACTAACTTTTGAGCATGTTGTTTTTCAGCATCTTTTGTTCATCTGTCTTTTTACAGGCCAGTGATGAAGACCAAAGGTATGACTAAGGTGTTTATTTACAGCATCGCTTTCCTCTTTCCTGCAAACATGCTTTTATCCCTTTATCCCTTCACCTTTTCAAAACTCTGTTTAAACTCTCGCTTTAATTTTTTGCCCACGTTGCATTTCTTCCATGTTTCTCTCGGTGCCGTTCTCTTTGAGAAGGGATCATGTTTATGTCTACAGTCTGTGTTTCAGTCAGTCGTACCAGTATGTCTCCAATACCTAAATCCAATTATATAGTCTGAGAATAAAATCTAATAATGGCCCTTAGAAAGTTGGTTCCTCATGAAAGGGGGGGCACTTGTTTTATTCATATTTTTTCCAGGTTTCTGTCTTTATAACCCACACATGGAAAATTAATTCAGCAGATCATTAAAAACAGAAACATATGCATAAACTCCAAACACTGGAGATCAGTAATATAGTGTGAAATGACTTAACACTAAGCACCAAAACTCATAAAAAGGCATTAGTATTTCATAATAGCCTGTTCGTAATGGTGTGTGGCACTGCCAAGCAACAGAAACTTTCCTAATCAACCCGAGAGTGAGAGCGAGAGAATGAGGTGGAGAGGGTAATATTTTGTTTATGAGTTTTTTAAAGTTTAAATATGAAAACAGATTTGTCAGATTTTACTGCATTATTTTATGTGTATTTTTAAAAAATGATTTATGATGTCTGTATGTTTTTAATTGCTAGTTAACTGTGTGATATCTTGGTAATGTCAACACTTTTTTTTTCTTACAGTGAAGATGTGAACAACTGCTAGTCTTTAGTTCTCTTAGATAATGGCAGAGCTGGAGCTGTTATTTTTAGTGCTATTGTGTGACCTTTGACATTTTCTGTGGAAGAGCCTCTGATTTAGATGTGGTTCTAGTATGATATACATACTGTAAGATTTCTCAGTCTTCAACTCTTCTCTCCCTTTTCTCCTTTATTGTTGATGGAGTTCAACCAATCCCCTCCCATCCCATCATATCCCAGAGTCCCCAAAACCCAAGCATCTGGTTGTGCCTCAGCACCCACTTCCGACCACAGTTTTTCAAACAGGCAGAGAGGGCCTTCATTCCCGAAAATAACTTGGACAGGGAGAGGCAAGCGTGTAGCTCTCAGATGCTACTGTAGTATAAAAGGTGTGAAATATAGAGAAAATGTCATGCTTCTGTTCAATTAACATGACATTTTGCTTCACAGAAAGTACTTTTCAAGCTCTTGGTAAAAAAAATGAATGTTCTTTATGTAAAGAGCATAAGACAGTAGAACAAACAAAGTGAAAGAGTTCATTAGCAAAACGCTGTAATCATGCGGATGGTTTGGGTATAGTCTAAGGCCTAAACACAAAGTCTATACAAACAAAGCAAAGTTAAATATAGATTCATATTCATAAAACATCCCACACTGTCTCTGTAACTTAACATTGATTTATTTATCTACATAAAAGCTTTTAATGGTCGATATTTAAAGCTTTTAAAGCGTCATGGCTACCAAGCAACTCAATCCAACCCCAAATCTCTCTAACAAAAAGACATAAACACATATGGAGAAAACTCTCTGCATCGCTTGCCTGTTTATTTGCTTTCTAAAATCAAAAGAATTGCACAAAAATATTGAGAGTGGAAGTTTCTCAACCATCTCTTCAGCTGTGCCATGTCATCTAGCTCATAATGGCTTGCGTGTAACACGCGAACGTTAGCAAATATAGATTGTTTTGGGGGTGGGGTTCTGAAATGTGCACAAACTCTAGCTTAATCCACAAAACTGAGCAGCTGTAACTAGCACTTAATGTGAAATAGATGGAACTCAAACCCTCAGTCGACAATTCCCATGTTGGACCACTCAATACATCTGTCCCTACCACACGGTCATTAGGCTTTCATTTACCGTTTCCCCAAACGACTTTTTCATAGGTCAGTCTGGGGTCAATCCAATACACAGCAGTGGCTTGAGGAGAACTGGTGTGGATCTGAACGGGTAAACCAGATCGGATTTCAGTCACTCTACTCCCCGGCTCATCAAGCACCCCTGGAGAATGAGGTCACACAGAACACACACACACATACTGTACATGGCTGTTTCTTCATCTATAAGCACTTTTGGGCTTATAGAGGTCTCTTTAAGCACTCTTTAAATACTCATTTGATGAGATGGAAATTAGATTTTAATTACATTTTAATAAAATAGCTTAAATTATCTCTTTTATCGTGTTAATTTCGATCTTTTTATGAATTTTTCTAATTTCTAGTTTAACCCTCTGGGGTTTGAGTGTGTTATGGGGGTCTGGAGATGTTTTTACATTTGTGCTTTATTGCAGTATTCTAGTAACAAGTAATATTTACCTTTATTTCTTCTTGTTTTCTTCTCACATCTTAATCCATATTTTTTGCAATTTTTCAGTGTCCTGGAAATAATGCCACAATGTCATATTTTTTGTACAAATTTATATGAATCACAATATTTAATAAACATTGATTTGATTTCACAATTTTGTTAGATTCCGATTTTAAACATGTAGTGATTTATATTTTTATATAGCCATGCCATGTCTGTGGCCACTAGTCTAGGCTGTTTTCCTGGATTCAGCTCAAATTGCAAGCTCATATAGGATAAGTGGCATGGAAGATGGGTGGATGGATGGAAGTCTGGGTCTGTGACAAGACTAAAAGCAATACAATCTATATATAAATGTCATGTAAATGTAGCAAAAATAGTTTCCAGGCTAGTTTTATTGTGACTACCTACATCAAACCTAAAAAAAAAACTAAATTTGGTAAGTTAGAATCATCCCTGCAACATAAAAGTTGTAAAAACAAACGCCTATATACTGTACGAAAACATATCGCTTGACTGCTAGCAGTAATATTTAGCTGGTGCTTCAGCATTTCCTGCAGTCCGTTTTACAGCATTCTTCTTATATTCCCACATTATTGTATGTTGTAATATTCCCTTCTGTCTGCAGATATTTCCCTCCCTTTCAAAAGCTTTAAAAGGAAAATGACTGGTGTTTATAAGGTGTTAATGGCCAAATTTGTTTTTGCCCAAGTTTATTCAAAGCAGCCTCATTAAAATAATGTACAGTACATCCACGAACAGGCATTAAACAGGGGTGGAGTGGGAGATTTAAGTCCTGGCATGCATGCTTGTGCCTCTGTGTTTTCTCTGGCTTCCTCAAACAGCCACTTGTCCTTCGCGGCATTGTTATTCACATGAAGTTCAGGGCCATTGTTTGAACTTTAAATGGTTTCTGGTGGCATCGCCCTGTGGCCATCTGAACCCTGGGTCTAATTTCAAACCTCTGCTCTAGCGGGATGATGTAGCAGCCTTGCTATGTTGCGGTTTTGCCCTTTGCGTTGAAAACACAAGCTCGTAAAAACAACACGAGTGAGAAGAAAAGAGCTTCCTGGAAGGAGGACAATAGTTACCTTGAATGAGTCCCAGGTCTCAAAAGTTGGCCAGTGAACACGCATGAATGTATGTGTGTGTGTGTGTGTGCTTGCAGTCATTTCACAGTTTTCTCTCCTCCTTCTCGCAGCCGCCACCACTCTGGAGCTTTCTGATTATTTTACTGGGAAAGAAAAAGTAAACATGGCAGCTGTGTGTATCTGTGTGTGTGAGTGCAGGACAATTGCAGTTCTCACAGGGAGCAGCCAGAGCTAGACATAATGACTCACCTCCCGGCCTGGTCAGGTACGGGTGAGTGACGGACCCGTCTACTAACATACACACACTTTTCACTGCCATGACGGTGGGCTGATGGCTCTGCTGCTCCTCTGTGGCCATTATTGTCCATAGAGAAGTACGAGGCATCTGTTCAAAGACACTGTATGTTGGCTTGAATGCATTGTTGTGTGGGACGGGTCGATTCTCTTGTGGTGCCAGGTTGTAGTATAACTGGAGGTGGTCATGTTGACTCACGGTGGCTAAAGTGGGTTGGAGACACAGAGGTGGTGATGGATGGATGTGGTCATTCAGAAGTAATAGCTAACACAAATTATGGTGATTATTGAGGTTTCTTCAGCAATAGGCAGAAAGGCATAACTAGGGGAAGCTCATGGATCCGCTGGACCACCCAGACCCATAAAGAGTAACAAGAGGGACGAAGCACATACTTAGAGGTCATTGAGAACATCACTAACTGAAACCACCTCACACACACTTCTTTTGAAACCTATCGAGCTGCCTGTTTAAGATTTTAAGATAGTATGTTTAGATAACTATGAACGTTAATGGAGATGGAACTAAATAAGTTAAAAGATATTAATAATAAATAAATACATTTATTAAATATTCATTTATATTAAAACAAAAATAAATTTTGTTTTTAATGACCCTAAAGTGAATTAAGGCATTACAACTTACACATTATAATGTACTATATATACACAAATGGATATTAATTTCAAGATTTGCTTGTGGCTTGTGGCTTACACTATGATTAAATTAAAATATTGGTGACGGATGATAGCAAACAATTTTCACAAAAAAAAAGAAAAAAGGAAATGAGCATTCTTAGTTTCACAATATAGCCTGGAATATGATTCATCACTAGACATGTTGATTTATAATATTTTTCAATTCTGAGTGAATTATATACAGTAAATGAAAAATGGTTTTGGTTACACTTTATTTTAAGATGTCCAGAATACAGAGTAATTACCTAGTAAGTACTTAACAGTAGCTGTTGTACTTACATAAAACAAAATGCACTTACCATGTAAGTTATGGAACATTGTGTACTTACAGTTTGTAAGTATTTACATGTAATAGGCAGATACTGTTTGTAACAGACAAAGTTTGTTACACAGTTACTTATTTAATGAAAATATTGTCTCGTGTTGCAGATTTTATGCAACATAATTATAAATCTAAGTACACAGACATGAGCTACTTAAAATAAAGTGTATCAATATTGTACTTAAGGGTACTTCATGTGTGTCTACACTGTAGAGTTTATCCAGCTGGACCTTAGTTTGATTTAAGCCACCAGTACACAGCTTACATACATGTTATACCTTTCTAATTATATTACAATTACAGAATATTACACAGGCATAAGCTACTTAAAATAAAGTGTATCAAGTTGTAACAGACTTGGTCTTTTGCCTATTGCATTTACATGCTGTACATGCTGTTCCATAACTTAATTACATGGTAAGTACATTTTGTTTTATGTAAGTACAACGGTTACTCCTAAATAACTATTTAGGTAATTAATCTGTATTATGATATTATGACACCTTAAAATAGGGTGTTACCATAGTTTTATTGTGCCATGTGTAATGCCCAGGGTTTAGGGTTTGATATATGTATATATTTATCTGATAAATCTATTGTAATAAAAATCTTTTTTTTTTTATCTTTTTTTATTTATTTAGCCTAATGGATAGGGAGTTAGTTTAGTAACCCAAAGGTCCGGCAGGGATTGTGGGTGGGGGGAATGAATAACCAGCGCTCTCTCCACCATCAATACAACGACTGAGGTGAGACCCTTGAACCGTTCCCCCAACTGCCTCCCGGGCGCCGCATCTCTGGCTGCCCACTGCTCCGGGTGTGTGTTCACTGTGTGTGTGTGCACTTGGATGAGTTAAATACAGAGCACAAATTCCTAGTATGGGAAACCATACCTGGCCACGT
Organism: Enteromius fasciolatus; assembly: GCA_032361145.1. Taxonomy (NCBI): domain Eukaryota; kingdom Metazoa; phylum Chordata; class Actinopteri; order Cypriniformes; family Cyprinidae; genus Enteromius; species Enteromius fasciolatus. The sequence goes on along the minus strand of JAUMHR010000052.1, from coordinate 7,692,733 downwards.
GTCACGTCCTTATTCCTCCTTATTAATCCTAAACTTCTGAATGATAGTGTACATACTGTGTATCATTTTTAGAGGTTCAAGCCTATTTAAGTTCAGGTAAAACAAAATTAAACTTTGTTGCAATAAAAAGAAACATTCTCAAATGTTTTGAATAGATTTCAAAAGCAGTAGTTTTTGATGACAATTTAAAAGTCTTTACAATCACACGACCAATTTAATGTGTCCTTGCTGAGTAAAAGTAATATATATAAAAAACTGCACTGACCTCAATCTTCTGAACAGTAGGATCACACACATATTTGACTCCTTTTCAAAAATGTATGCCATTTTGACTCACTCATTATGTATCATTTTGACCCAATATAAACTTGCTCCTTTTTCACACTCTTTCATGCAGCCATACATACTCACCAAAAAACACACATAAACACAAGCTCTCATTAATCAAAGTTCTGAGGTGATTGATTATTTCAGTCGACGTATTTGTATTGCGCTGGCCCACCTCAATTCGACCTGAGCACTTTTCTGCGTTCTGCTCCAGCTGAGCTCTCACACACACACTCATGTACACAGTCGCTCTCCATCACTGCACTGTTATTGTGAAATAAGAGCAGGGCCTCAGCGTTAACAAAGGAATAATTGTCAAACACATTTTTCCTCTCTTTTTTGCCCCCATTCTCTGTTTCTCTCTCCTGCTCTCTTTCTTTCTGAACGCAAGGGCAGAGTCAGCAGAGTACACACATTTCAGACAGCTGTGAAAACAGATTGGAGGGGAAAAAATATAAGTTTGGGGGGGGGTCATTTTTCAAGGTGGATGAGGAAGGGAGTGGGTTGACGCGCCGGTGTCGTGATTCACACTCTCACTCAATGGGGCGAGGGAACATTAAAAGTAAAGTAGCCATATTACACCCACGGTGCGCCGAGATGTGTGCCACAGCTGGAACAGTCACAACACACATCCTTCAAACTTTGGCCAGGCGAAAATGAAAACTTCCCTTTGGGGTAATCGGGCTGTCATAAAGATGGTGAATGGCTGCTGACGATATTATGATCCTACACTTTAACGACAGTAAGAGAAATCCTAAAAAGTAAGTTCAGCTTTAAAAAAAGGGACTAACCTGCTACTTTTGTTTATTACAATCCATTAAAGACAGTGTGAGTTGTTGAATGGCACGTTGGTGTAGATCAGCACCTTGGACAGCTCTCAGTTGTAAACTGTGTGTGTGCACGAGTGAGCGTGTGCGTTCGTGGGTTGGTGGGCTTGTGAGTGTTTGTCTTGGAATAGAAAGAAAAGGTAAGGAATGAAAAAAAGAAGCAAAGAGACGGGGTCTGTGGCTAAATTGAGATGCTGCGGGAGGGAGATTGTTGCAGTTCTCTGAAGCTCAGTCTAATCTCACCACAGTGAGGGGCTATAATCAGCTTCACCTCAACACAGCCCTCCCTCTTTGACACCACAGCCACATTTTCCATCTGTTGAATTCGCTTTGGCATGCCATTTCCACCAATCACCTTTATTTTGAGTTTTGGCTTAAATGACAGTTCTGGGTATAGTTCAGGGGGATATTATAGTCGAGTTTGAATGAAGAGTCAAATCTAATAAGTCTACATTACTTAAATATGTGTTGGGCTTGTTGTAGATAATGTTGTTTTATTGGCTTAGGAAGAACCGCTGTGCTCCAAAAACCACTGTGGTCTCAAATCCCTTGCTATATTGGTCCTAGAGCAATGAAATGCGACCCAAATTGTTTTCTTTATCAGCACTTTTCCATAAGCTATTACTCTAAGAGACATTCCAGTGCGCACAGTGAAAGACAAGCTTCCAGATTTTGGCTGTGTCAGAATGTCAGAGCAGACTGAGATAATAAAAAATCTAATCGACCAATTAGAGCGTTTTGTCAGAATACGGCAATATCAGATTTTAAACGATATGGCAAAGAATCAAGGAAGGAACCGTTTGGTTTTTAAGTCATTAATTGTGGAGAGCATGATATCTATAAATGTATTTCAATGTTTTGTGATTATAGAAATATAGACATGTGTTTTTTTTTACTTTGTAATAGCTAGGTCCCATTAAAAGGAAGTTATCCACTGACAATAACAATATTTATATGGAGGACAGTGTAATTAAAGAAAAAGGTGTACACCTACAGTATGCATTCAGTCGTACTTCACATCTAATGTTGTTAAAGCCTTTTGGACTATATGTGGTTTCTGTTCAGACCCAGAGATCTTCTATAGTGATACAAAGCAAAAACAGTTATATATGAACCAGATGTTAAATGTAGAAATGATATTGGTTTTGTAATCAGTTTAGAGGTGAATTGAAAAACTTCTATTGACAAAAGTGTCTTGTGCTTTTGAGAATATTGTTGTTGGTATCTATGTGGTCACATACGAGAAGTCAACATAAAAATGCTTTTCTTGACCTATTTCTTTTGCCTTCACACCACCTGTGATTCATTATCAGTAGATTCAGTTGATTCTTATCACATTTTGGCACCTGCGTGGGCAGAAAGGGTGTGTGGCCTGTCTTTCCGATGCCTGTCCTTCATCAAGTTCATCATAGTTGAGTAGGATTCTGTGGCTGTAACTACACATCCAGACAGACACGCAAATATCTACATTAAATGAGACAGACGTTACTGACTGCTGAGACATGAGACAAAACATTCAACATGTCCAAATATAGAAATGTCATGACATTCACTTACTACCCATCAAGAACATAAACATGCATATTTTAAAGTATTATTACTGCCATTAATAATAGAATAATAGAAAAGACTTATTGGCTGTATATTATAAAAAGTTTAAAAGTTGGGGTTCTGCAATATTTATTTTTAAAAAAATATATGTTATGTACTTATTTACTTATTTAAATAAATCAATACTTTTATGTAGCAAGGATGCGTTAAAAGACTTAAAATTCTTCTTTTGAACTTTGCAAAGAATTCTAGAAAAAGTCTCACCTTTTCCACAAAAAAATGTTTTCAACATTTATGATAATTATAATAATAATAGTAGTAGTAGTAGTAATAACAAATGTTTTGTGCACCTAAATAGCACATTAGAATGAATTTTGGGGGATCATGAGTAATGATGCTGAAAATTCAGCTGTCCGTGTGTGGGCAGGTGATTTTAAGTAATTATGTTAATGAAATTTCTATTACATTTATTATGAATTTGGGGAGTTTATTTGAATATGTATTTTGTTTCGATGATTAGAAAAAGCTTAAAAAGCAAAATGGCTTCTGCTTGATTATATGATGAATGACCCTGAATATGACATGATGAAAGTTCCTTTTTTTCCTTGAAAACGGCTTGATTGGTTAATGTTTATACTGAATATTTTCCACATTGTTTGGTAACAGATTATTGTTGACCTATTGACTTACAGGCAAGGAAAAAGTGTGGGGAAAAAAGAAGTAGATTGCACCCAAACATAGGTACAGCACCAGAACCAGTGTTGTCAAAATATGGAAGGTGGAAACGCGATATGATAGACTGAAATAAACAGTTCTTATCACAGTTCCCGGTTATCTGATTATCGTGCTGTTATCTGCGTTTTCCTGCCAAGGCAGTTGCATTTACAATCTCTCTCTTCATTCTTTCACTAACCCCTGTGTGTGCTGTGATAAAATATAAAAATAAGGCAGAAGAAAGAGCGAATGAGTGAACAAGATATGATCCTTCGGGACGTGCGCGGGTTAATCTTTCAGGGGAAGAAACAAACAAGCGACAAGCCACAACTGGACTCCATTATGATTCATGGTTGAATTAGTGTCTTTGTTTGGGGATGAGAAGGGTCACAGGGCACAATCCTCACACAGATACACGCTCATCCAGACCACATTTGCGGTTTGGCCCCGGTACACCATCATGCACTCACCAGAATCGAACATTGTGATTGTTGTCGTGTAGAAAACAGAAACAAAAGGAAAAGTAAAGTAAATGGAGGGAGAACGTTTGGTCACGGACAAGCAGAGAAGAAGAAAACGAGTGAAAGGGAGAGTGAAAGGGCAGAGGAGGAAAGGTTAAAATGGGGGCAGCAAAACAAACTTTTCTAGAAGCACCTAAGTGACGTGTCACAAAGATGACAAAAGGTCATCAGAGGTCAAAGTTGAGAGAGTTACATAAATGCTCTCTGGCTTCTGGATTGGTGCAGTTTTAGCTGAGGAGTTCAAAAGGAGTTTGTTGCGCTTTAGCTGCTTTAATGAAACACACAATTTTGGGTTCACACATTTTGTTTTGTCGAAGAATGAGATGCCAAAGATTTTATAGTATGACCTGTTTCGTGTTATTATGTTTCTAAACCTACATTTTAGTTTATGTCATAAATTGTAGAGCTGTAAATGCGACACAATCAAAATGTTTTATGTAAGCGTTCTTCTGCACTTTTCTTTTCCGAGCGCAGCTGATATTGTGTAGTCATTGCAGTCAAAGATTGATGTGAGGTGAATTGAGCAATAGTAGCTGGGACTTTGCCACACTGGCTTTCAGCAGTTGCTCTGTCTTATGTATTCTCATTATCAAACATACAAACACAAAATTGGATTCGGACCTTCACAAATTTCTTCTCACCATATTAAATTTACATACTGGTCACTTTTGCATTTTATTTCAATGCAATAAATGGTATACTTATATGGTTGCAATAATCTTCAAATCGAAGTGATGATACTGAGAATTTTAATATTATGCTCAATAAGTAATAAATGAGCAGTATTCTCATTCTATACCATTTTGATGATACTGATAATAAACTGAAAAGTTATAATCCATCATAATAATAATGTGCGGTATGAAAAATGCATTTTTTTTTGAGATTTGCTAAAGAGTAAAATTGAATTATTTTGTGCATTCTTAGCAACTCAGCTGTTGTTGACTAAAGTCTGAAATAATCTAAATATATACATATATATATATATATATATATATACTTGCCGACTGAAGATCACACACTACAAGACTTTCAAGTCATTGTGAACACAATAAAATATAAAATTGGCAAAAAAAACAAATGTGACCCTGGACCCCAAAACCAGTCATATAGAATGTGTATATTTGTAGCAATAGCCAAAATTTTATTGTATGGCTCAAAACTATTAATTTTTCTTTTATGCCAAAAACCAGAATATTAAGTAAAGATCATGTTCCATGAAGATGATTTATAAATGTCCTAATGTAAATGTATAAAAACTTATTTTCTGATTACTATTATATTATTTTTTTATAATTTCTTTTTGCATTCCCAGGTTCCATATTGATTTTAGCCAAATATTATACTACCCTAACAAACCATACGTCCGTGGAATGCTTATTTATTCAGATTTGTATAAATCTCAATTTAAAGAAAAACTGACACCTATGACTGGTTTTGTGGTCCAGGGTCATGAATGATAACCTCTGATTGGATGGGATCATTCTGAAGCTAGAAAAACATTCTTTAAGAGTCTGTGCCCATCATAAACTTTGCGTTACTCCAGCAAAATCTGGAGTAAATCTTGACCAAAATCTGCAAACTAGCTCTGACAACTCTTCCATACTTTAAGTTGTTGCAAAATTCTGGGCAAAAGACATGTTGCCCAGAGTATAGCATAGCTAACTAACCTGTTTATTTGAGTTGAAACACTTTTAATAAACGAGGCTGGGATTGCAGACAGAACACTGGGAAAGGCCGATGCCCTGAGCCCTTAAAACCCTCTGGGGCTAAACTTTTAACCCCTCTCTTGTTGAATCAGGATCAGCTGTAGGTTTTTAAGTGCGGGGGGAGGCGCATGGAGGATGTGTAGGTAGCTCATCGCTCTCTAGCAGAGGTGAGAAGAGGATTTATCTGTCCCTGGTGGGGGTTAGCTCTGGGTTTAGTTAATCCCAGGCTGCTTGTAAGGTTAAACTCACAGATTTCCTGCAACAGATGTGCTAGAGTTAGCGTGTGTGTGTGTTTATTTTCGCAGGGGCCGTCGAGGAGGTGCATAGATGTGTATACTGAGCGCAATTAAGAGATTCGAAAGTGTGGAAGTCATCAAGGAATTGCCAACTCTGTTTGACCTTATTCGTTTGTTCACACTCTTCTCTGACGCAGGTGCCTCCACGTTACAAATCTCCCCCAAAGACCCTGCGGGAGACTGTAATTAAAGGTAAAAAAGAGGAACAGAGGCTGCTGGGTAATCCAGCACTTCGGGGGCTCGGTGTAATTCTGATGACCCGAGTTGTCACCCTTTTTGTGACCTTCGCTGCCATATTTCACAACCCTTCCATAAACCTCTCCCCAGGCCGCAGAGGTTTCCAGCGCCTTCCAAGAATGTCTGACACACAAAGTGACCTTCCTTTCCTACTGCCTCAGGTTTGCATGGAATACAGGCACATTCATAAATTTCCATTAATTCAAATGGAAAATATTCTTTTTCTCTTCCACACTATTTCATTCCTCTGTCTCCCCGTCCGTCTGTGTGGCTGAGCCCGGCTGACTGATGACTCTTTAAGTGTCTGAACCATCTTAGGCATGACATCAGGGGTCAAATTGGCGGTGACATCATCAAAGGCAGACGATCTTGTGCCATCGCAGGCACCTCTCCAAGCCAACGTGGGATTTTTACTCCGATAAACTTCAGGATGGATTAAAGCAGATGAAAATTAAGGTCTATGATGTCAGCACATTTTTGTGGCGTTATGCGACAAGCCCCCTGAAATCATAAGTTCGACCACTTAAAACACTTGTCATGGCCGTTTATCACTAGGCTTGGCCACTGTGACCATTACGAAAGCTAAAAGCATTTGAGCCTATGCTTGATTTGCTTTTACAATGTCGAAACCATGAATCAGTGTTTCTGTAGATGTAAAATATGTATTTCTCTGGGTTCCGAACCACATCACTTGAAGAAATCTGATCCTTTTAACCACGACTGTAATTATTTTCTCTTCATCTGTATGATTAATGGCTTGTCACATGGAAATGAAAGGATGGAGGATGAAAAGAAGGTTTAGATGGAGGAAGCACAGCAAACCTTATGCCGACCGCAAAACCTTAACCGTGAGTTTACACATGTCTTTTCTGAAGATCATCCGAAAATGAATTTGATTACAGAATTCAGAGCATGTGTTTTACTGGAGTCAAGTCGCTGTGCATTTGTATGGATCGGTTTGCGCTTCAAAATGTATTAATATGGAGATATGTGATCTATGAATGTATATCAAATCACAAAAGCAGAGACAAAGTGGTTTCGCTCCATTTGAGCTGTAAAGTAAACCTCATGCATGCACAGCCGTGAGCTGAATTGTCAGTGAGCAGAGGCATAAAAAAGGCCTTCTATTGTTTCAATTAAGAAGTGACGGACAGTGACCAGGTCATTGAAAATCATCATGGAAAAAGTGATGGGAAACAGGATAGGCGTCTGCAGCCAGCACCTTGTGCACGCTGTCACTCCCTAGTGTGAGTAATCTGTTTCTAAACTCTCTTTTCTGCTTGACTGGATGCCTCTGTTAGTTTCTCAATAGTGCATTTGGACACATTAGACTTATTTGACGTCAATGTGACTATGATGTCATGTCACTGCCTTCGACAAGGATTTTTCTGTTATTAAGTGTCTTGAAACTCGAGGGTCAATCTTTGGTGAAAGAAAGTGAAGGTAGGGAGAATAAATTCTTAAGAGTGTTTTTTGTTGATGTCTTAATTAACAAGCTAAAAGTGGAATTCACATGGACTCTTTCCTCTCATTTTCCATTTGCCCAGTGTCTTCTAAAAAATTAATTTGACTCAGTATGGCTAGTCTGAATATAAACCCCTTCACGCTGCACAGAGACGGGGATAAACCACACCAGCGCTGTAGACAATGATTTACACATCAGCTTTCCATTCTTTTATATTTCTCCCTGTCTTTCTTTTCTTTTCCTTAGTCCTATGTCTCTCTGCTTTTAAATGGACTGTGCATCGAGCATTCAAGATCTAATGAAGACTATGGAAAATTCAGCCGTAGTAAACCAGGCTTTACATGAAAGTGATAAAGAGAAAGAAAACTTTTTAAAGTAGAATTTAAAGTCATTTAAGGACTATGAATCCAAAATAAATATATTTTAAAATACATTTAAAGTAATTAGGTTGTACTAAATGCCAATCTAATATTACATAATTCATCTTGCAAACGAAAGAGTATGCCAACTCTTTTGCGTTTGCTGTTAGAGAGAGACCTCATTGGTTGGAGAGGTTAGTTAGCAGGTCAACAGTAGCAGAGTCCAAGTGTTGTTGAGATTCCTGTTAATAATGTTTAATTACTAATTGTGCTTAGTTCCACACTTTCTTTATAGATACTGGATTCAATTATACTTTTTTTGTTGTTGTTGTTGTGGCCACGTGCACTAAGCTTGTCTTTTTTTTTTAATTGTCTTTCTTCTTAATGCTTTAAACTGTCCCAAAATTTTCCTGACCTTTGTAAGTAAAATAGCATTAGCTGTTCTTATTAGTGACCTAATGTGAACAATACTTGTTACATAGTTGCTGTCAAATTCATAACAAGTCAGACATTGTTTATAGGGCTAGTTTTCAAGGGCTTACAATCGCAGGCTTGTAGTCAGGCCCCGAAACCAACGGAACAATCTGTTTGGGAGACAATCAGATCGGACAGATTCCAACATGAATCTTGGTCCATTGTGCCTGTGACATGTGCAAAAATATATTTATTTATTTGGTAATTGAAAACATGCAAACAGGATATAAGCTCTCAGAATGTGTTTCCCCCATAACATCTGCACCAAACAGAGCACAACTAGTAGTTGTTGAGGGATTGAGGGGAGATGAAAACCAGTGATGCTGTACGTTCCTCATCTGAGAGAACCCTTGGGAAGAACAGGGGGTTTCTGATGAGTGATGAAAGCACCCGGTGAGCTTAAAAAATCAGCCATTTGAGTGCACTTGGTATAGAACTAGCCTCAAGTTCTTTCAGTCTCTGCTGAGTAAGACGTTATAAAGACCTCACATTGACGTTCTGTGTTTTCTGTATGGAATTAGTTAAACTGGGCATTACTGAAATGAGTAGTTGAGCTGAAAAACACCTGTATCGTCGTTTACTCACCCTTATGTCATTTTAAACCTACAGTATGTAAAGCTCTGACTGTTCCTGAGGTATTTTGAACGGTTTTGCCCATATAATGAAAGTATATGGTGTCAAAAATAACATTGAACCCCGTTGACAGTGATTGTCTAAACAGAAAGCCACATATTAATATAATAATTGGAAGAAAAAAACAATTCCAATTAGAATGTTCAATGCATGATGCTAAAACATTTAAATGAAATCGCACTGAAACATAACATACCACCTGAACATACTTACAGGAAGGTAGTAGATCACCCAGAAAAGAAAATTATCCTCATGTCCTTCCAAATCATAAACCTTCTTTCATCTTTGGAACAAAAATTAAGATATTTTTAAATTAAAAATCCAGTAATAACTGACATGTTCAAGGCCCAGAAAGGTAGTGAGGACATCATTAAAATAGTGACATCAGTGGATAAAAATATAAAACCGTTATTTTATAAAGCTGTGAAAATACTTATTAGGACTTCAAGAAGCATGCGTGCGTTGCTGATGATGCAGTAGCTGAAATTATGGCGTAGAGATGTGCCCTAGCTTGTTTGCAAGCAGAGAAATGCACACACATGCGTCATGGTACTCTTGCTGGAAATCTTGCTTTGAACTTTTTTTTTGTGACACGTGTTTCACAGAAGTCGTACCCGAGTCGTCCACATCACAAGTTCAACGCTGTACCGGGTGAGCCACAGAGCAAGTCTGCTACGTCAGAAAAACCATACATATGGATCTGGTTATGTGACACAAATATGACAGTGTATCAGTTTGCAGATCAAGCACTGTGGTGAAAATGTTTTTAGGCCATAACAGAGCATTGTGCAAGGAACCATGCAAACATAACTCTTTATTAATCAATCTGTATAATAATTATCATAACTTGTGTACAAAGTAATAAAACTTGTTAGTGTTTATATAGTTAGAATATAGTTAGAGGCATGTTTGTTCATTGTATTACATGCATGCTTCATTAACTGTTTTCATTGAAAGCAGTAGGTATATACTCTGACAGTTATGAGCTCACACTGGCATCAACATGTGTTCTGCCATTTCTCTGTTTATGAGTTACCATTGCTATTTATCTGCTGCTGTCCTAAACTGAACTCCGAGAGCAAACAACATAGTGTGAGGTAAAACTGATACGAGGATGTGTGTTTTTGTGGGAAGCACTAAAGTATTCACCATTCCTGCATAGCATATAAGTACAAAAAACAACATAATTGTTCATTAAAAGTTCATTAATTCTCATAGTTTACTAAAAGCCACTGACTGTCCCTGTTGAAAAAAAACAGTATGTTTTGAAGCTGGGATGCTGGTTTATGCTGGTTTAAACTGGTCCTTTGCTGGTTTATGCTGGTCACGTGCTGGCAAACCAGCATCCCAGCTTCATACTTAATATCATATGTTGTATTTTTAGGGGGTGGCACGCAGAAGCAGTCCCAGAAGACGATGTAAAACATATTGCGTTGCGTGATTAGTGACGATCGAGGAGAGAGAACAAAACAAAATGCCTGTCGTGAATTAAAGCACAAACCTAGGACGTGTAAAGAAAAATGTTGGAGGATTTTGACATGAGCCAAGAAGAGACTGGTTTTCTTTGCCAAAGTAAAGGAACGTTGTTTCCTTCGCTCCTGCATTTCCCAGAGGCTCGCGCGTGATGCATGCACCTTACGTCGTTTGCCAGAATGTCTTCCCGTTACCTCAGTCAGCAGAAGTACGAGAGAAGTGTTCATTACCTTTGAAATATGGATATTTATCTTACAAAAATGCATGGATTCGCTACAGAAGGCCTTAATTCACCTTTTGTGTTTACATTTGTGTACACTTTATTTAACATGGTTTAGGTAAAGGGTACTACTCGCCTATGCAGTGATAAAGCTTAGAAGTGACAGGGCGATTTTTAATATAGCTCAGATTGGATTCATTCGAAAGAAGAAAGTCACCTACACCTAGGATGCTTTGTTGGTAAGTAAAAGACAAGTAATTTTTGTTTTTGGGTCAATTAACCTTTTAAGGTCAATGACATTTAACCCCAGCGACAAACGGATGTAGTGGCGTTCTTCTAAATAGCAGCACAGTGTAAAATAGTGTGATTCATATCCTGTGGCACACTGATGCAACTTCTCACATCGCTGCTTGGACAACTACATCAGAGTGCACTGTGTGCAGCCTCAGGCAGGAGAGAGAGAGAGATAACCGCAGAGATGTTCTCAGGTCCACAGAGAGAAAGAGAGAGTATTTTATTGACAAAGTCATTGTTATTACAGTCAGATGGCTAGGGGTGTGTGTGACTGAGTAAAACAAGCCAGATCTAAAATAAAGCGAGACTGAAAGAAACAGAAACACACTCACTGTGAGCGAAGTGGATGATGTAATGAGTGTGTGGAGATAAAAGCAAAGCAGGCTGATACAGACAGTGTGTTAAACAGCAGTGGAGAGCAAAACAGCTTCCAGCCTGATGGGGGATCTCCAGCAGTGACCGGGTTACACAGAGGACACGGATCATCATCTCTGCTTTTTTACAAAGGTGTGTGTGTGTTTAGCTGAATATCTGTACATCTCTGCAGCGTGTTGTTGTGTCCCATATCTGTTCCTGCTAACACCTGCTGCTGATAGGCATGCCAACACCCATCTTCTCAAAGAGACCACCTTAAGGCTGTCCTGATCCCATTCTCTACTCTCAGTCAGACAACACAAAGGTCATTCGGAGGGTAAGACATTATATTCCCGGCCACTGAAAAGAAAATATGATCTTCATTTGATCTTCTGCTTCATATTATAGACTGGAACTGCACATTGACAGCGGTAAATCAAGCACGTCAAACGTGTGTGATGACAAGACGCTGTAATGATTGTTTTAAATGTGGCTGCCCAGAATAAACAAAGCACAAGTGAGTAGAAGAGTGTATGCGCATACATCATTCTGAAAAAATGCTGATTTTCAGGCGTACAAAATGTTGAAGCTTTGAATTCAATCAAGAGTTTTTGCGTAAAGGCTAATGGGATTTTACCATTTTGACATTATTATTAATGTTGATGGCACCAGGTGGTGATATCAATTAAGTCTTTTTTTATCATTATTATTATTAAATTAACATTTTCCTTACAATGAGACATTTAAATGAAATTTGACCTTTGAGTACGTTTCTATCTCAAATTTTCATTTTGAGTGAACTAACCCTTTAAAAAATGATGACATCAAATATACTTTAAATGTCATAATTATGACGTTTTGTGTCAATTATGACTCAGTATATCATAATTTAAACTTTTTTATCTCTGAATTAAGACCTAATACTTCATAATATAGTTTGTCATAATTATGATTAATCAGAGCATGCTTTTATCTTGTGTAGCAAAAATGGGCTTCTTTGATATATATTCAAACAATTTTATATTATGTTGAGTAATTGATTGTTGGCATTTTGGGAGTTTTATGCCTATTTAAAGTCATTTTTATCACTTACATGTTTGTGGTCACATAATCTCAAAATACTATATAGTGGCAAACACATCCCTCGACTTCTTAAAACTGCATAGTTCCACCAGATTTGACCTTAAATCCTTCATCTATCTCTCTCCTCACCCATCATCTGGATTTAATTCTGTTTGTAGCTCTTATTTTGGAAGGGTAGAGGCATGTGTGTGTCTATGCTAGGCCCTGTGTGTGTGTTTGTGTGGACAGGGCTCTGATTGAGGTAGATGACTGTACAACAGCAGAAAAGCCTCAGGCTAAACGAAAATAAAGAGACCGCTCACATTAAACTGATTTTTATCAGATATGCTCTCTGTTTTTCATGTTCGCTATTCATGTTTCATGAGTTCGCTGACATTTTCTGGAGGTTTCTGAAGAAAGGGCGTGGTTAGCAAAACACAAAATGGTTAGCGAACATGGTTCAGAAAGAATTCATATTAAAAATGTTAGATCTTCAATGGAGCCCCTTCATCACGGACAGCAAGTCAAATGTGTTTATTTTTACAGAGTCTCCAGCATTTCACGTGTGTTGATTTGTGGCGCTGGCAGGGGGGCTTCTTGTAGATCAGTATCACCCCATCGCACGTCCTGAAATATGAATCCAATTACTGACTCCAGACTGGCCTTTACCAAGATGGTTGGATAAAAGACCCAAGGTTTTTACGCTACACTCTCTCTTTTTCTTCAGAGCTCCATCCACCTTTTCTGTTTTTCATTATCTTCTCACATCTCTCCTCTTATCCCTTTACCTCTTCAACTTCTTTTTTCCTCTTCTCCTCTGTTTGTGTCTTTGAGGTTCCTGCGTGTAGACAAAGCACTCGTGTCACTCTCGCTGCAGAATGTTTGGCTGCTTTGCTCAACCGCAGAATATTTTGTAACTCTATTGGAGAATATGGATATGAAACATGTGTTTCCAGTATAATAGAAGAAAAGCCCATCTATTAAGAGACACCTGCCAGCAGAGGAGACGACTGCATTAATGACAGCATAAAACAGCTTCCACCCTGAGTATGGAAATAAAGTAGGATTCCATTAGCCTTTGGGGGTTTATATTTAACTTACATGACCATAATTCTAAGACATCGGTAGAAAACGGCCACCATGGGGTAAACACCAGACGTTTTGTGTTAAATTGGGCTCTAATTTAGAAATCTCTCCCTTTAATGCTTTAATACTGCACCCTACGTTAACATGTAAACCACAGTGGAGATAAAACCACAGCAGTTTATTAAAGACAGAAAATTTTATTTTCATCCTGCTTTATAACAGCCATTCAATATCTTGCGTTAAATAAGAGATAAAAAATGACATCATTATGGTCTCAGCGCCACAACCAAAAGCTTCTACTTACTGATGTACTGCTTAATTTATCAGTGTGAACTTTACAAATGAAGTCATCCTGACTTATGATCGGTGTGCGGTGTATTTGTGTGTGAATGAGCACTGCTGTATATTTCATTAAAAGTCCGGTGAGGTCATCAGAGAAGAGGCCGACAGTGGGGTTTGCAAAAGTTCATTCGCTGACCCCATAATGTGCTACATGTGGCGCTAAACTGTGACTTTGACACACCGAGTGCATTGCGATTGAACCATCTTGACTCCCTGCAGTTTAATGATCTTTTTAAATGACACAGAAGAAATATTATCCTGCACATACATCCTAACAAGAACACATCATAGCGTATTTATCTTAGAGAGCCAAAAGCTCAATGTGCGGAGTTCTACTTGTTCCTATATCTGTCACGGATCTAGAGGGAGGACTCAAAGGCAGGGAGAGTGTTTATTAGACAATAGGCAGACTAGACTAGAGGAGGCGAGAAAACAGGCCAAACAGTACGCAGGGAGATGAGGGGAGTCAGGAAGGCTGATAAGGGAGACTGTAGGGACCAGCCCCGGATGGTCCACCAGAAAGGAGGAGCTATGCAGATGGTGACTGGTGGTAGCAGCAGTGGTCTACCAGGCACAGAAGGTGAAGTCACTCCACAGCGAGCTGAACGGGGCAGGACAAGACAAGACTGTGGACAAACACACCACTAAAGGGAGTAAACTAAAGCTCTTGGATAGGAAACAAAGTTGCATGCATGTTGTTAGAACACTCAGACAAACGAGGACTAAACAAGAGGACATGGCAGTGGGAAACAAGGCAGGACAAGGGGTAGCAAAGCACATGGCAAAGACACAGCCATGTAATCAGACACAACACACACGAAGAAACATTAAACACAGACAAGCTGGTCAGGACAGGGTCATGACAATATCACATATTTTGTTGACCCTGGAATAACATTTTAATCCATTTTCCAACCAATTCCATCCTAATTTTGTTTTGACCATATCTCTACACCTAAACCTAACCTTACCCATGAGTAATGCCTAAAATCAGGTTTAGTGATGGATAAATGACACTGATGTACAAGCACCAAACACTAAACTAGTCCTTCAAAACTGACTGGCTAATTACAATGTTTGGCCAACAAAGGTCAACAAAGATGTTGTGCTAGGAACACGTCGAACTCAGAAATCAAAATCAGGTTCTGCTTGGCCATATACAGTACACATCCTGATTTTTGCTATGTTTGATGTGTCCCTAGGTAAACATTATTTTGTTGACCTTGGAACAACGTTTTAATGCAAAAATATAGTCTTGACCATATCTCTACACCTAAACCTACCCTTACCCGTGAGTAAAGCCTAAAATCAGATGTAATGATAGATGACTGACACTGACGTACCAGCACCAAACACTGATTGTAAGTCTAAACTTCACAAAAACTGTAATCTCTTTCTTCAAATCTGATTGGTTAATCACAATGTTTTTCCAGGGACATTTTGCACTTGGTAAAATCAGGTTAGCATTGGCGTACACGTGTTGTCTAAAGTATATTCAAAATAATGGATATTGCTTTTCACCAAAATGTATTTTCTTTGTACTTGATTCGGTTTTAAAAAATGTATCTCTGCAACATATGTTTGAAATATATTTTGATCAGCATATTGCCATAGGTAATGTCATGTCACATTATTTACAACCAATTCAGACAAGCTTTAGCAATAAGCAAGCAAATATTTTGTACAATTCTTGTTTATCTGTAGATGTTTGTTCTTCCCTTTATACTTTAAATAGCCTAAATGCCGTTTATGGGAAAAAGCATTCATGCACTGCGATGCTGCTACCAGTATGCATGATTCACATTTACATATTAGGTTTTTGGAACTGCGCTTGTTATCCAGAGGGAGGTTTAAGTTAGCGTGGCTGGGCATTTGGCGTTGGGGATCCAAGAGAAGTTGTGTTCCCGGTACTGTTTTTCCCAGTGACAGTGGGAGCTGTCAGGCGGGGAGGTTTAAATGTTCCAACTGATTGCGATGGCCGCAAAATGAGCCAGATGAGAAATGAAATCTCAGATATCTGTACTTCAGCAGGAGAAGAAAGACCAGCGGTGCACTAATTAGCTTAGCTCTCGTACTCCCGGGGCTGAAGAGAGAGAAAGAGAGCGAGAGAGTGAATGAAAACACAGGATGAGGGACTTTGGCTAGCCCACTCAGCCAATTCACATTAGTAATACCTCTGCTGGGCCCATCCAGAAAAAAAGCACCCATGCAGAAACGCGTCTGAATGTCTCAGTTAAGAAATTGCAAGCGGGTTTAGAGAGGATGAATGGAAGCAAAGAGAGGTGTGCACATCTGAAGTTTGTTTCAGTGTAAATCTATTCCAGATAATGC
>JAUMHR010000052.1:7650561-7675447 GCA_032361145.1 Enteromius fasciolatus | reverse complement strand
TTATATATTATTTGCTGTATATTTGTCACTTTTAAAGAAAAACTATTTGTTCAAAACGTGTGCACATATAACAAATTTGGGGGGAGGGGTGGGCAGATTTACAGTTTAAAAAAAAAATACAATACAAAAATGTATAAAAAATAATTAAACACTCCATCCTTTGAATTATTTTAAAAAAGAAATACTCTGTCATAATTTACTCACTCTGCCGGACACAAAGGAAGATATTTAGAAAAAAGTGTTTTGGGTCACCATAGACTCCCATAGTATTTTTTTCCTACTATGGAAGTCAATGATGACCAAAACAGCGTGGGTACAAACCTTTTTCAAAATATCTTCCTTTCTGTTCGGCAGAACTAAGAAATTCATACAGATTTGGAGCTACATGAGTGTGAGTAAATAATGACAGAATTGTTGGTTTTGGGTGAACTATTCCTTTAAAATAGGCTACTGTTACATGTTTTTGTTTCTTTTGTTTTTGCCCTGAAATACATTTTGAAAAGATTTTTGGTACATCAACATATACCAAACTAAATATATTTTCAGTTGAAAAAAATATATAATAGCATATATTTCAAATGTATGGCCAGGTAAAAAATGTTCACATTCATCTTATATTGTTGGAAAAATCATAAAGTTGTGTTGTTGATGTAATATTTAGCCATCAAGCTTCTTAAACCGATTACAAATCATTTTGGTGCAAATTTAGAGATTCAGAAAGGATACATTTAAACTTTAATCAATTGTTAGGTTAAAACATACTTTACAAGTCAGTGGCATGTTAACTTGTGGAGAACCATGTGTAAAACAAATAAAACAACTATATTGGCCAAACGATTCAAATAAAGATGTGAGTTATAAACCTCTAAGTTACAGGAAAGAGCTTATGACTC
This sequence comes from Enteromius fasciolatus, assembly GCA_032361145.1. Taxonomy (NCBI): domain Eukaryota; kingdom Metazoa; phylum Chordata; class Actinopteri; order Cypriniformes; family Cyprinidae; genus Enteromius; species Enteromius fasciolatus. The sequence goes on along the minus strand of JAUMHR010000052.1, from coordinate 7,674,554 downwards.
ATGATATTTTGCATACACTTGTGCCACTGTTTTGTGCGTAATAAGAAAACCTGCAATATCTTTTAATCTTTATAAAATCGTTTGATCAGAATTATGTTTCATTTGTCTTTTTTCTTTCCAGTGGTGACTAACTATTGAGAAAAAAGAAAGATTTATTTCCACTCGCAGTTGCAATGTAATTTTAGACTGTAAAATAAAGCAACCCCCTTTCAACGTTCTCATTCTGCTGGCAGTCCAATGCTTTAGATCTCATCCAGCTTGGACCGTACATCTGCAACATTAGCCCACAGATTTTGTCTTGTGTGGTTTTTGACAAACGTAACACTAAATTCTTGAAATAAAAAAAATAAAACTGCATAGTTTATGATGCAGACCCCATTCCTCACTTGTGAGTGTTTTTCCTACAGCAACAATCAATGCAATCATCCAGATCTAACCTTTAGAAATTTGCTCCATCTCCACCTGTATATTTATGCGAGGGACTCTTGCAAAACTCTTTGAATGTAACCATCATCCTGCTTTCTACATGCAGAGGAAAATGTGCTTATGGGAAAGATTTGAGTGTTATTTTATTCTGGAATATCTAAGCAGTGTCAGACCTGAGTTTATTTTAGTCTCCAGCATGACCCTGCTGTGTCAATGAATCATGCTGTGAATTTCCAATCATTATTCCCAAAAAAACCTCTACCAGATTGGACGGACACATAGATGGCCATTCACTGGAAGGTCTGGACATGGTGTGAAGCACACTCCAGAAAGTTACACAGAGACATGTACACACTCTCTGGTTCTACGTTCTGTCAGCCAGACCCAGAGCACAATGGAGGCTTTGTGAATTCAGACTGAAATTAGAAAGGAAGTTAATATGGTTTGGTTTAAGGAATCAAAAAAACAAAAGATGAAAGATTTAACCACTAGTATTAAAAGAATACCCAACATAAAATCCCCCAACTTGACATATGCTGTACTGAATTACATTTTGATTCTCGAAACGGCACCTTATTTATCTGTCCCAAACTCTCCCAGCCCAATCATGTCTGGTGTTCAGGCTGGTCAGGTGTACAGTGAATCTCCTGCAGAGCGGCTGGAAGCGTACTTGCCTTGGTCCAACCCCACCAATTGCCTGTTGTTTTGCGGGTTTTGGTTTGATTGTAGTTCTGTGACCAAACATGGACCAAGCATGTCCTGTCATCACTCCGTCCTGGCTTCTCAGCTGAGAGTTTTAAACCCCAAATCAGCTTGTAGCAATTACTGGCAAATTGCAAACGTGCATCACCGTGACTTTGTAACGATACACGTTGCTCCCACTGTTAGTGTACTTCTCCGGCAAGCCAGGGGTTGTTCCCATCACAGATTGATGCTAAACAACCGCAAAAATGTTAAAGCATGAGCTCTCTTGCCAAGAAGAAATGGACGGAATGAAAGAATAGCTTATCTAAGAATTGAGAAAAGGAGGAACTGAAGAAATCTTTTTAACACATGACTCACGTCCACTTGGACTTCACTTCTTATTTTTAATGTTTGCCTATTGATATAGCATATTGCCAGACAGAAATGTAAAGACATGAAGTCTCTTGCCATGAACATATGGCTGAACAACTGAAGAAATCATTTGTTCTTTTTTTTTTTTAAGCGTTTTAACATGTAACTCATGTCAACTTGCACCTCAGTTTCAGTGTTTGCGTGTTCTGTTGTATGCGTGTATATATATTTAAGATTATAAGATATGTATAAGAATATACTATGTAGCAATGCTAAGAACATACAAAGGTGGACTTCATTACAGTAATTGTTCTGTCATCTGCAGTTAACAAAATGTCAAGCAGTTAACAAAACGATCCGGCTAGCATTTGAAACCTAAATCTGCTCAGCGCCTGTGAACATCAGACATGTGCTATTCCAAATGTCACAGCCTTTTGTTCCCAAATGCAGTCCAAATCAGCTTGTTGAAACCGTTTGCATGCCCTTGGATTTTCGAGTCCGTTCATCAAGACTTATGTCTGTTTCATCCGTGAAAAAGGGCTAACGGCAGATGGAAATGGAAACATCTGAGTGCTCGAATGTAGTGGACAGGAGCGATGGCTAGCTCAGGGTAGTCCCAGTAGTGATCATGGATGTCTCAGATTGTTCTCTACTGAGAACAATGAGAAGGCCCAAGAATCCTGGAAGCATCTCCATGTCTTTGAAATATCTGCTCCCAGGCGTACTTGCAGACATTGCGGTTGGAAATGAGGATTCCTGGGAGAGTTGGGAAAAGGGGGTGGAAAACTGAAAGGAATCCATTGTTCTGCATCAGGGCAGATAAGACAACAAGGCTAAGTGGAGCCACATAGATATTTGTTGGGAATGTTGGGGAATTTATGTGTGTATATATTTATACTAAACTTTATACTAAAATCAGATCGAGGGAAAAGGAACTGACCCCATTAGTGATCTCTAATGAGAAACCGGATAGCATAGATAAGCTTTCTTGTGGTCCAGGTTGTCAGGATGATCCTCCTTTAAGTTATTCTGCTTTTACCATGGATCAATATCATTAAATATTTATTAAGCTCTATTCAAAGCAAATCTTCGAATGTCTTTATGAAAGACATTGCGATTAAAGCATTAACCTTTCATTCTGAGTATCGCTAGTCACAACTAATTGACGCAAGTTCCAGAATGCTGTTTGGGCTAACTTGGATGATTTTAATAACTAAACAGCATGCAATAATTGTTGAAAAACAAAGCAAGCCATAAATGAATAAGCAAGACTCCAAAGCAAAAATGAGAACAGGCATGATGAGGATGGTTGTTTGTGTGCTAAGGCAACTCTTTGAAGTGAGTGCTGGTCAACACATCTGGCGTCTATTGAATAAAGCTGTTGTTTGTTGAATTGTCGGCTGTGTGTGTGTGTGTGTGTGTGTGTGTGTGTGTCTCCATATCACTACTGTAAGTATTGGTTGAAAACTAAAAGTTGTACATGGTCAGTTTAACCATGCGTATTGGTACTTTACTGTATATTTACTGTGTGTATATATATATATATATATATATATACACAAACACAAAAGTCTGAACATTAAGAGTCAACAAATCAAAAAGAGGGAACATCAAAGAGATCAGCTTTCTCCTTTTTTCCTCACAGAATATAACTGCAAACCATCAAAGGGCTATCCTGTGGTTCCTAGGTGATGTAAAACAGACTTGCATGTGGTTACCAATTACAATATTTAACCATAATTTTAGAAAATCGTGTTCAAAACATCCAGATACCCTTGAGTCTAAGTGGCAAAGGAAGCCGTTAATGTTCTTAAGCAGAATGAGGCAAGAAGAATTAGAACCGAACGATTGATTTTCACATTATAGTTTATTACAAGGGTTTATAAAATTACCAAGTACATTTAAGAATCACTGTAACAAAAAAAGGAGGGGAAAACATTCATATTTGAACTATGTGAAATGTGGATTTGTAAAAAGGAACAAAATATATGTACAGACAAACTCAACAATCAAGAAAAGAACATGTAGTCAAATGGCACTCAAAATAAACATACCTCGCAAGTGCTTCTGTTTATTAATATTAACTAAATGCAATGATAATAATGATAACCAAAAATTATAATTATTACAATAACATAAAACCATATTAACATTTAAATACTGTGTACAATACAGTATAACTGAAATCCATATCATTCTAAATAGAACAGTATTTACCAACAGACTTTACTTATACTAGAACTCTATTCTGAAATATAACAAAAATAGCACTTAAAATAAGCTTTATTACAATAATAATAACAATAATATTAATGGCAAGAATATTAGGATATTAGACAATGCAAATATGCTTTACCCATGGCTTTCTAAAGGTGAAATCCCTCTTGCTCTGATAACATTTGCTTAGAAATAGCAAAACTGTACTGTAGCTGAAAATGTAGCAACCTACTCTCTGTTAGAAAATGGTACACTGAAAGCAGCAGACATTAATTCATCCATTCATTAATTCATAAAAAAAAAGATCAGTGGCATATTTTATCAAAGAAGAAAAGTCCTTCGCGTGGCCTGTAGAGGAACTGAAGGAAGGAGTCCTAGTGCCTCTCGCCCAACCGCCCTTAAAGTTCCTTCAGAGGCGTCTCAAGAAAACTCTCCTGATTGGTGGTATATAAAGTTACTGACTGATGATTGTCCAATCAGTTCCACCATCATCTACTGTACGTTCAGTTTAACTTCTTCGTATAATGATGTGGAGCAGCAGGGGAAAAAAAGAGAAGCCTTCCTCTTTGCAGAGGTCAGTTGGCACTCTGCTCCATCATATAAATAAAAAAGGACTCCCAAAACAGCATAAACGACAGTTACAACATTTTTTTTTTTTTTTTTGCTTTTTTGTTTCATACATGTCTTCAGATATAACATTTGCAGCAGGAATGAGCCCCTCATTCCCTCTATAGCTTGTTTTGAGAGCCTGCACAGGTTACTTTTCTCATATAGTCTCTGTCTAGATTTATCTCTTGCCTCTTTCACGCTCTCTTAAAAAGAATATTATGAATTGTCACTTATGTACAGAGCATGTATAACAAGTACTGGGTTAGTCTGAAAGCTCCTTCTGTACTGCTAACACACCTGAGTAAATTACACAATCCTCCCATTCATTCTAGTTTACACTGCCTACTCTAACTCCTAATACCTTAGCTGGAAAACAACCTGTCCACGCACGCAAACAGGCACACGCATACATTCGCACAAGAAAAAACTCACACACTCGCACAAAAAGGACACACGCTGTATATACATATAAATGAATTCAGCATCCATCACACGCAAAACTTCTCATCTCAAGACCCTGTGACATCTACATCGGCTTATATGACTGTCCCTTTCATCTCTTCTTTTCGGAAACCTTCCTCTTGTGCTCTCCTGATGTAGCAATACGTTCAGTTAAATTTATATATTTATGATATACTTCTTTACAAATGATAGACTATACATTTTTGGCAAATGAGAGTCTTTTCTACTTCAGGTGACAGCTCAAGATATGAAGTCTGTTCCTTCTTCTGCCCGGTCTGTCACACGGTGGCATCCAACATCTCATTTGACTTGGCCATGATCTGGTTCTGGTTGGAATCGAGGCCGAAAAATTTTACACGGAGGCCGTCGGTGGGGTGCACCACGGGGACCGAAATCATGCGTGGGAATGTCCGCGTGGCCAGTTCGAAGCGACTCCCTCCCGCGAGCTCCACGGCCAGGAGTTTGAGGAAGAGAGTGGCCAGCTGCTTGCCGAGGCAGGAGCGAACGCCACCGCCGAAGGGCAGGTAGTGGAAGCGGCCCTCGCGATCCTCGCTCCGCTCTGGACTGAACCGGTCCGGGTCGAAGGCCTCCACATCCTTGAACACAGCCGAGGTGTCGTGGGTGTCACGGATGCTGTACATAACACTCCAACCTTTGGGTACCTGTACACCCTGAGAGACGGGCAAAAGGAAGGTTAGGAGTGCTGTTATTATTTAAAAAGAATATCAAATATAACTATTCAATGAAATATTGGTTTAAAGTGGATGCAGATCTTCAGCAACTTACATCAAGCTCAAAGGTCTGTGTGGCAATGCGGTAACCTCCGGACACGGGGGCAAACAGACGAAGGACCTCTTTGATCACGCAGTCCAAGTACTTGAGGCTAATGATGCTGTCCAGTCGCAGTTCACCTTGGCACAGACAGCCGTCGTGCAGCAGGCCACAACTTCTGAGCTCCTCACGCAGCTTCTCCAGCACCGCAGGGTGTCGCAGCAGCTGCATGATCAGAGACGTGCTGGCGCTGGCTGTTGTGGCGAAAGCAGCGAAGATCAGCTCAATAGTGGACTCCTACGGGAGAAAGAAAGAGGCATGTGGTTTAATGCCACATATACTGTATGGACACTAGTCCTAAAGATTTGATGGCACACAAAATATTCTGGCACATTGACATCTGTTACTGTTGATTTGTGCGGTGATTGTTGGGATAAAACTTTGCATAAAACTCATATATGGCGTAATTCATTTTTAAATTGTTTTTTATTTTAATAATTTAAAATAATAAAATAAAATAATTAAAAAATGTAATTTAATTCTTAATTTTTGGCAGGCATTACTTTAATACTGTCATATATATATATATATATATATACACACAGGACACATATATTATGTAAGCAAAAACTTTTATGTCGAATGCGATCACGAATAATCATTTGACAGTGCTACTTTTAATGCACCCTTGCTGAATACAAGTATGAATTTCGGTTTTAAAAACGACACGACCCTAAACTTCTGAACAGTAGTGTAGATATTGTCTGTAGTCTAGCTACTTAACCACAATCTAACTTTTCTGAAACTCAGGATTGAGCTTCTTTACTTCTTTTTTTCCCTTTTTTCTTTGAGGTTTGGCAGCCATCTTACACAGGTTTCTTTTCTCTCTCCCTCCCTATTTTAACTGCTTGCCAGTGAGTTGGTGCTGACAGGCCTGGGAGCCACCCCTGCCGCCACTGTCTGAGGAGACTACGCATGTACCTTACAAAAGAAAAAAAGCTGAAAGTCTGAGCCGAGTGGAATAACCAGGTAACAATAGCCTACAGGGAAGCATTTATTGATCATTATCTTTGTCATTAAATGTCTGTCAACCTGGTTTGGGCATGGGACTAGAGAACCGAGTAGGAGAGAGAGAAGAAAAATAAAGAGCACAGTCAGTGGGTGAAGTGTGCAGCCAGAGAGTCGCTGCAAGCCTCTCAATATCAGTGTTGACTTCCTGTTTTGCTTTAATATGTAATCAAGTAATCGCAATCTGACCTCACACTGAAAACAAAATCATCTGGTGAAAAGAGGATGATTAGTATACAGACTGGGAGGATGACTGTGTGGTGAAAACCTTGACCAATTTTTCGGATGTGTAACGTACAGCATTAAATAGGCATGACGTCTCAAAATACAGCTAAAATAAATCTTCTTTGAAATGTACGATAAAATATCCCTATTTCAGTAAGACTGAGAGAGAACTCCTCTATGCAGGTCTAGAAGGTCATTTCGTTTTTTTAACACTGACTCCCTTGCTTTCCTCTGCCTACCTAGTCCGCTGCCTTTTGAGAAAGTATCCCAACTGATGTGAAAACTCTCTTGTGAGTGATTTGAAAGACCCTAGATATGCTACAAGTCAATCACACACAACACAAAGTGAACAAGAGGTGCTCACATTTGATTCCAATGGAGTTTGACATTAGCATTTTGCTAAGCCAATGACATGAAAAATTGTGATGAAACATTTATAATCAACATTTCTCCTCACAGACGCTGATTCACTGTAAGCTTGTTTGAAATAGCTTTAACACAGGAAAGCGCACATATAAGGGCTTAAAATGTTGTCTATGTAGGCAGCTTTTGGAACAAGGTTTCGAACAAAGCTGTAGTGTATTAGTGCTGCTTTTCTCACCTTGAGCTCCTGCATCGTAAGCTCTGTGTTGTTCTCCTTGGCGCTCTCTAGAAGCACATCGAGAGCGTCTGTGTAATCTTTCCCCTGGGCGTGGAGTGGTTTTTCTCTGATGGCTTTTTCTATGCTTTTCTGAAGTGAGTCTCTTGCACGAATACCCTGCAAACACACACAGTTCTATTAGTTGATCTGCCACTGTGTTATTAATGCACTGAAACATCTAATCCCATTTAGTGATGTAGATACATATTGACATTTTACCTTCCTATAGCCACTAAACGGCAGGTCAATGGGAAGGCTAAAAACGTTCTCCACGAAATCCTGGAAAGTGTGGAAAAGACAGTGCATCTCCTCTTCAGAGACGCGGAAACCCAGGAGCACACGCACTGCCATGTGGAAGGACAGCCGCTGGGACTCACGATAAACGTTGATGGGGTCAGGATTGGAGCTCCACACCCGCAGGGTCTCCTGAATGACCTGCTGGATCTTGGGCAGGTAGCTCTCAAGAGCCTCGTGGCTGAAGACTTTAGCAAAGATCTGAGAAACACAATTGAAAATGCAGTAAGTCTGCTATGTTTGCATCGATAGAAAACCAATTTGACAGGATAAATAGTTTCGCAATCAGTTAGAAATGTTATAATCTATTCCCAAAACTTCCTCTTCATAAGAACGATGTTTTTTTACCAAAGAGCCCGGGACATTATGAGACTGGTACCAGAAATTTGACATTGCAATATTATTTAAGTTTGTATCTAGATGTATATTGCATGAAAACAGAGTTGCACTGTTCCAAAAAATACTCAGTTATGTCACTGAACTACACTTCCCACAATGCAGCTGGTCCATGAATCGCATCATCCATCACAATCCAGCACCTCTGTGCTCTACAGGCAAGAAATGTCACAAAAATATTATCCTGAAGCCACAGTCAGCACCGAAAGGCCAAGCTTATTTGTCTAATAGACTGAAGCATGGAACATTCTCATTAACTCTGAAGTCCTCACTGTTTTTGACCTTCTTGTGCTCTTAACTGCCTCTCACCTACCTCCACCTCGCTCTCACAATATCTGAGAGAGTTTCCCTCTGCATCAGCAGTGAGGGTGAAAGGCGAAGGTAAGACTTTCCTGGCCGCGGCAGCGCATTTCTAATGTACCTCAGTTGTGCTGGTTTGTTTAGTGAAATAACATCCATGTTCCAGTGCCCACGACTAACAATAGCACTTTTTATATGCCATCTCATTCCAAATACCTCGTCTCCGCCCCACTTTTTTCCATAGTAGTAAAGGGAAGGGGGGCGGAGACTTGTGTGTCCTTGTCCTGTCTCTCTGGCCCGTTTCTTTGTGTTTCCTTTCTGTGCTGCCTTCATTTCTAACTCTAACAATCATCTGGCTGTTAGCATATCATTTAGTTATTAAAGGCTTATTTCACACCTATTTACACTTGGTTTTCAGTGTCCTTCTTCATGTGTTTAAAACCACCCAGTTATCTGTCCTTTTTATTACATCATTAACATCTGATCCTTTTCTGGAACGTTATAGTGGTTCACATGTGTGGAGAAAGAACGAGTGGCTACAAGCATGTTTGCGTCACACATTTCTCTTAGCCGCTACCCATAAATTAATACATGCAATACAACACCATATTTATACTGCTTATTGGTTTGGGATTTTTTTTTTAGAAGGTTACTATTTTCCTTTTGCGAGTCTTTGCATACTAGACAGACGTCAGTCAAGCTCCACTAATGCCAGTCCCCATTATACAGGATTTTGAACACTACTGGAAAAAAAACAGCCGCCTGTCTTCATTACAAAACGTGACTGCACTTTCCACACACATACACACACGGCATTTTAAAACTCCCCCACCCTAATAATTTCCATATGTCTTAAATTATATGAAACTGCTCAAAGCTGCCGGTTTGACCAGAATGTAAAGACCTCTTTATTCTCTCCCCCAAACCATTCACTTTCTTTACACTTCTCTCTACTTTTCCAATCTCACTCTTTTCTCTCTCTCTCTCTCTCTCTCTCTCCCCCGCTGACTAAAACAAAAATCCCTCATTTAGAGCGAGAGCACTTTGTGTAGGCAGGTGAGCACAGAATTAAGATCCTGTGCCCTCTACTGGCCAATCTAATAAATTCAACTCCTCACCAAATGCACAGATGGCTACATCAACAAGTGTGATTCAGTTGCATCAACTTTTGCACGTCCTATTATAACCTGCTTTCTTCTGGGAAATTCTATGCATTTATATCCCTCAATCTCTCCAAGTACATGTACAGCAATGGTCTTCGAAGAGACACTTTCAGTAACTTCTTTTCTTTCTTAAATTCCATGCCGCGTACGGGACATCCCAGAGAACTTAGAGGCTGTAACCTCATGAACACCTCTCCAGTTTAAAATATAGACTGTACATTGCTGTACACCTCCAGAAAGGTTCAAGAACAAATTAAAATATATTTATGACATTAGTGCGCAAAGCAGGATGTCAAAACTAGGCTGAACGGGGTCCATAAGGCGGTCTTTGTCCGTCTGAGGCTGGCTGACTAATTAGCAGTCATTAGGGGGTTTGCATGAGGCCCTGGACCTGGAGGATTAAGCAGACTGATTACACCCCGCTGACCTCTCAATGGAACAGGTGTGTGGGGTGAAACTCAAGCCTCCGAGGGACTGAAGAGAACCAGGGTCTACAAAAAAGCTTTTTTGTACCTGGACAATGGGTTGGATTCGAGGAGAAGCTAGTTATGAGCGTAATCCTCCATTGTGAGTAGACTGTTCTGTCCCAACAATAGTGCTCAGGAGAGCAAGGCATTGTGGGTATCTTTCTCCAAATGTGCACCTAAGGATGGCAGAGCCTTTTTATATTTGACCTTCTATCTTGTTTCATTCACTCCATCTATTTTCCATCTGTTTGTCCTTCCACAAATTCAAAACATCTTTCAGTGGCAAGGCAGGGATTGTGCACATAAAAAGCATCCATTAGGAGATAAGGATGGTTCCCACAGATAGTAAAAGTACATTTGAGTGTACATGGACCTTACCTTTCTCCTTTTGCGGTGGATGTCCCCTATAGAGTTGGCCAGACTGTTGGGACCCAGTAGAGTGCTGGTGCTTTGGGGCCAGTCCACAGTGACCAGGCTGTGCTCTCCCATCAGGACCTTACGTACATTTTCTGCCCCCGTGACTCGGATGAGTGGCCGTCCGAGCAGGTGAGTCTTGAATACGTTCCCATACTTCTGCCTCCTTGATGCATGGAAACCAGCGCCCTGAAAAAGAGAACCAGGTGCAAGAAAAGAAACACATTAGTTGCAGATAAGAGGCATTAAACTGTGGGGAAAAAAAATATGACTTTAATAAATCACCAACATTTTATTTTATTATTTTTGCCAACAACAGCTGTTGGTTTTAAACTGTAAATTGAACAGAATTATTACCTTTGTAGTTTGAATCACATTATTAACCTTTAGCCTAGCAATAACCCATAAAACTGAACATAACACTGTAGACTAAGAAGTCTGAATATTACAGATGTAATGAGGTGTTAGGGCTAATAGGTATTTGGAATGAAGGGTGTTACCCTTGTGGGATTAGCCCATTTTGTTTGTTTTTGTATTGTAAGGGCATAAGGGTCCCGTTCACAGCATTCTTTATGCAACTGGGTTAGCTTTAGCTAAGAAGGGGCTCAGGCTTAGCCTTCATGATCACGCTGAGAGAAGTGATCTAATGAGTATATGAGTGCAGCCATTAGCTCTGAGAAGTTGGTGTGTTGTGTGAAAGATTGACTGAAAGTGCTAATCAGCAAGGAATCCAGTACATCCTGCAAACGTTCACCTTTGACCCTTCACTGCTACGATTTGAGAGCAAACAAAGTGATCTAAACGAGATGTTTAAGGGTTACAGAAACACATTTCAGGCTTTCTCAGGGCAAGAGACCTGAATCTGAATGATGTAATATGGCCTGTGCTTTAACTGTAGCCATAACAGCAGCCTGACTGAAATATCTCAATGTTATGTATATTGTAGAGAAAATATACATCATAAAATCCATTATTTTGCTTAATAATACAGTCATGCATCTTCAAGTTCAGTTGAGTGGAATTCCGAACATGATAAAGACTCTTAGCTCTGGAGTGAGTTGCTCTGTATAACACACAGTAATTGCCTGTAGCCCTCGAGACCTCTGCTGAGCACATAAAGACGGCCTGTAACCTCTCAGCCTCACACACACATACTGACCCCACGACAGGAAGTGGCAGTAGAGCTGTTTGCTCCTCTTGCCAACCTCCCCCCTCCCTTACCAAAATTTGTGACCAGTTTCATCGAGCACACTCCAACACTCACACTCTTATTTGTGAAGATAAATTTAGCAGCATGCACGTCTTTTTTTCCTGTTTGGCTGAGAGAAACTAGTCTGAATACATTTCAGCTCAGCATGCTACATGCATGCTTCTGTGCATTAGTGCCTGTTCACTTGAAATGTGAAGCGAATTTGTTTTTGCCAGTACTGCAAAATCATGCTTTCATTTTATTACATATGACATTTACGGCTTGACTGGCTTAAATGTTCAGAATTGAGAACCCACAAGCAAATGTGGCAGAATTTAAACTCCTTACTTCTGGCACATTTTGTAGTCTTTTCAAAACGTGAACCATCTCCTGATATTAAAAATAAGGCACAGGTCCTGAGCATATTGCTACTTTAACTATGATGGCAAGCACTTGTGCCGTGCCTTATAGTCCTGCAACCAGTCTCTTTGGAAATGGGCAAATAAGCGTTTCACCCTGTGGCCAGAGGCTGGGTTTCTCACCTCTATATATAAACAAATCATCAGATTTGTTCATGAATGATGTCTTGCCGTTGAACTTTTATCACATATGTTGGGAATCACAAAAAAAGCATAAATGTACGGGCATAAAGTGGATTGAATTTTTGATGTAAAACCATCTGTCAATAGAAGTTTTAGTTCTCTGTCTTCACTTTACTTATTTGATGCTTGTTTTCTCTCTTCTGACCTTTGACATTGGTTGACTGACACATCCATCATAAATGACTGGCTGACATGTCTGAAGACTTAGCAAATACCTCATGACCCCTTGGCCCATAAAATCCTATATCAAATTATCAGTTTAATTAAATAGCGAGATTATGAGATCAGATTAACAAGATATATTCATATTCACATCAAGGCTAGACAAGGTCAGACAAAAGAAGAAGATTAAGTCTCACTTTCTCATCTGCCAATGCTTAACCAGAGCTGGCGGAACATGTGGGAAAAATACGGCTGTAAAATCTGCAGTGGTGGACAATTTAAACCATATTTCACACTTTCACACTTTTCTTTCTCAGTTTTCACAATTTTTCCCACAAAAGCCTGTTTTGTGTTTTATAGTTTTGGCGGCATTATGTCATATTCAAACATTTTTGGTTCGTCGTTGGAAGGAGGTAAAAGAATTCCTGATTCTAGAATAATAACAGACCAATTTGGATTTTAGTAAACCAAGGTTTAGTCAGTAAGAAACACTTTTAGACTGTTTGTTCTAAAGCAGTGTGACCGAAGTTTCCCCCAGAGGTACTATGTCCATAGCCAAACAGACACATGGCATCCCGAGACCTCTACAGGTGTTAGACAGGGGGCGCAGTCACTGCGTGAACAGTGTGTGGGGTGAGAGAAATGGTCACGGGCCAGCTCACAGCCAGTCTATGCTTAAAGACACTGAGGATTTCACATATCAGGTGAGTGTGAGGGCAAGAGGTAATGCTGACATGAACAACCACATGAACACACACACACATCCAAAAGCAATGCAGGGAAAGAGGGGGAAAATAAATGTAGTATCTTTCACCACATGGTGAGAACTGAGTGTGTGTGATGATGGATGATTGCGTGTATGTGTGTGTGTGCTCACCTCTCAGCAGTGGGACCAGTCAGAACGAGAGAGAGAGAAAGGAGCCGTTTTTAACTTGACAGACCCAGGACAAGGCCGTCTTTCACACATGCCCAACATAAGGGCACTCTCTAACTTGCTCTCTGTTGATTTCAATGTATAAACACATTTACGCAGAAGTGAACTTGTAATTTGTATTATGTTATGTTTGTTTATGGTCTTTGTCCTGTCATATTTTCCTTTCAAACGATTTCTGTTTTGACGTTATGTGGAACCTGCGCGAACTTGGTGTGTTTGATAATTCTGGGAACAAGAACATCCATTTTAAACACCACATGCTGTCATCCTTACCAAGCCAGAGCCTTTTTTCCACCTCTCCATGAGTAGTGAAAGTGTGCAATGTACGGTCACGCACCACATCACCAAAAACACATACATTTCTCACATCTACATGTGTGTATTTACACATGTAGGGGCCAACAGTTCCCTCTGAAACAAGTGTACATAGAAGGGCAGCCAGAGAGGATCCAGTACTGACCTGTGTTGTACAAGTGGAAAGTGCAAGAAGATAGGAAAAGGTTATGGTTTTCCGGCTTGACAGTGAGGTGAGCATTAGAAAATCTTGTGTTTAATGGTCACAATCTACATCGTAGAAAAGTGACTCGGCGCGCTGGAAATAGCAGAACAGGTTGTGAGGCAAAACGGGGAGACAGACGAGCAGGGCTTGGCTGTGCAGATGTCATTTGGCTAGAAGGTGAGAAATGTCCTCCCTCATTTCACAAGGCCACAGAAGCTCAGACGTGAACAAAAATAAAACAAAAAACCCAAAAGGGTCACTGACGCACAAAAGCTCCACACACCCTGGAAAAGCTATGAGGTAATAATCTGCAGCTTACTCGCACTGTCAAATACACACAAACACATGTCCGTTCAGTTCTGCATGCATGCATGGTCATGGTGACTTTCTTACTCTAAGCGCATTTCCTTAAAAACCAAGTGAAATCGTCTGTCAATCAAATAAAAGCCTGTTTGTTTTGAGCGAAGGCAGATTGGGTTCAAGAACGCCGTTAGACGATCTTCAGCGATAAGACAGAAAAGCTTTCCACATTCATTTGGACCGCAAAACACATGTCAGACATCGCTTGAAGACAACAAAGTGTGCAGGGCTCTTGGGAGAAGAGCATCTGTGTCAGAAGCTCGCGCAGCTGTGTGGTTTCAGTCACTAAAGTCTTAGGATCAGAATAAAATAGACCAGTCAATAAATGGCCAGGCAAAACTTTAGAAGCAGCTGAACGGATCAGATGTGTTGACTGTACACGGGTGTCTTCAGTTACATGCGCTTCGACCTGTTCGCTGCCGCTGGAGGTGAAAGGGTTAACTCGCCACGTTCAATAGTTTCTTTTATTTTGAAAAGAAATTTATCAGATATTTTACAAGGGGGCGCAATAAAGAGGGCTGCTTTTTTCCACTGGCTCATTCCACACAGAGTGTGCAGGACTAAAAATACAAATTTCTGTGTAAATTGGACACCAGTCGAGCCTCCCGCTACATAAATGTAGCCTTTGTGTGCCAGTGGAAATGTTATACAAATGACCCCTTTATTAAAATCACAAAAAACCCTTTTAATTATATTTATTCAGATCAGCTATGGTTGACCCGAACACAGGGGGTACTACGCAAGGGACTATGGGGGTGCAATTTTATATGCGATTTCAATCACCTCAATGTGTTTCTTCAGCATACGACCGCCATAAAGTAAGACGAGAAGAAAAGAAAGATGGATGGAGCGCCGGGAATTGAAAAGTGTACAGCAAGTTTTCCTTGGCACATGGTTCTGCTCCGTGCTCTTTATTTGTATCACTCATTATTCTGACCCTTGTCCTCAGGTCCTTCTGTATAGATGCGTGTGTGTGTCTGCACGGCTTAGTCTAGGGGCTGCTGTGTTTATTGGTTCAGAGCGGCAGGTAACGGCATGGGAGGAGTTCTCCGTACGCTGACCCACAGTCTCAGTGTAAATAAAGATAATATGTCCATTTACTGAAATAGCCCGTTGGAATCTCTCAGGATGTGTGCGTTGGCCCGTCTCCATTGGGGTATAGACGGCATTTCTGCAAAGAGAGAGGGGGGAAAGCGGGCAGAGGCAGTAAGACTTGAGGTCCCATTATTTGGCCATCAGTCACCCTTGGGTGTACCCGCCAAAGAGGGTGTTCGTGGAGGCACATGGCTCTGCATAAATAAAAAGGAGATATGGGAATTTCGGGCAAAGCAGTGAGAATCAGGAATCGGCATCAGAGAGAAATGGTTTCGCTTAATGCCGCGCGAACGCCAAAGCCCACAAGACAAGCGCAAAGAACCTAAATGTGGCCGAGCTGAGAGAATAGGCTCCCCTTTGACCTGGAAACACTTTGTGGAGAGAGATTATGGTTGTTCAGTGCAGTGTGAGCGCTCACCCCGGGGACCCCCTTTTCTTCTCTTTTCTATCCCCCTACCTTCCTCCTCCTCCCACTACTGCTGCCAAGCCCCCTTCGCTTTCACCCCCCGTCCCCTGTTCCTAAAGACAAGAGGCTGTTTGAGGGGTTTCTGGTGCGTTCCAGAGGTGAAAAAGGGGCCACACCGCACTGGTGCCAGTCATGCCCGTTTCATGCTCGCTAATCCCGACAAGCCTCCAGGAGAAAGCCAGAAAGCGAGAGAGAGAGGGGATGCTGGAAAACTGTTCCTAAATCCCCCAGGTCTCTATAGGCCATGCTCTCTGGAATTCTGATCAGAGCCCCAAGCCATGTAGTCTTTGTCCCAGGGTGTGGGTGTGTTTTTGAGCCCCCGGTGCGCAGCTTTGTTGCCACCCAGACTGGAGCGATTTGGGTCAAGGTGGAGACCTGGGGTAGAGGTAAGGGAGGGTTGCCCACAGGGTGAACTGTGCTCTCATGTTAGACAGCTTTCTCTGTGTACCGGAAACTTATTGCTAGGAATTTGTTCTTATATAATGATCATTATTAATCTTGAGGCTGAACTCAGCATTACCGATCAGCACACAATTCAAGAGTAATGGCCCTGGCAAAGACACAGTTAAGTTAATGCGCCATATGGATATTTCAGCAGAACTTGGAGCACAGTTAAGAAGAGGACAAAAAAAGAAAGTCGTGACCAGATATTTTTTGCGGTCAATTGAAAAATTCATACACAGACAAAATATGAAATCATTTCATAATTCAAAATGACAGATATGCCGCAAGAGAACGCAAAAAAATTACACTCCTCTGAGTCCATAAATCTGTGTCAATCACAGATTTGACCCACTTTTGGATTCAACTGCTGCTCCGCTGAGGCTTAAGGAGAGAGATGGACCACAAAAGGGGCTAACCGACCAATTTAAGGGGTTGTCTTAAATGTATCGGTGCACACAGATTGTTAAAAAGCAATACATGTTTTTAGAAGCGCAAGAAAGAGAGAGAACAACATTTCAAACTGCACGTTTGCACAGTAGCTCTCAGTCGCCTGGCAGTCATGCCTTGAGCTCTAGCAATAGGGAATGACACAAATTTGGCACAAATGGACCGGACCAAATCCTATCGATTTGAAATATATAACTCTGAGATACAGTCAAGCCTGTTTGTTTTTCTAGAGAGCCTGCCAACTGCATGGAAATTCTCCTCTGGATTTACAGCAACTTTGGAGAATCTATTCCTGACCAGAGAATTTGAGCTGTACACCACTCAGACCAGGACATTCCTCCCTATTGAAAATCTCAGTAATAGCAACCCACTCCAGCTACTGCAAGCCAATGTCCAGGGACATCCTAATGCGCACTGTGGATTTAATATGGAAAGAATTCCCAAGACATTTTTTCATGACTTTTACTGTATGGAATGCTTTTTTAAAGCTTCGATACTTTTAAAATACCACATTATGGCCGCTGCGCTGATTTAAATTCAGTTCATGTGCTACCTTATTTTCGAAGTTCTGAACCAGCCATGTCACAGTGAGTGTTCACAAACTTCTCTGACTTATTAGAGAAGATGGCACAGAGACTCCCTGAATGTAGGCTACTTTATGTGCGCCACGCGCTGTCTGGGTATCATGACAGAACGGCACGGCATCATTCACAACACGCGGGTGCGTCTAGAGTAACCGGCGCGCGTAATTACACAGAAGCTCAGTGAGAGCGCGACACTACCTGTCCTCGCGATCAATCCCACCCCGCGCGCCAAGAGGAGTTTATGCGCGCTTTGACAAGCGGCGCTCAGTGGTTGTGTTCTCGCGCGCATCGGAAGCCAAGGACTACAATATTTCTGGAACGGAGCGCGCCTTTCTTGGCAGCCGCAAACAGGTTGTTCCACGTGGATTGAGAACTGGCTGTATGAAACAAAAACTGTCGGCTATCTAAAACAGACAGCTTATTAACACCATGGAAATATGGCACGGATGAAATTGCACACGTGGGAATAACTAACCTGCAGGCTGCTCTCTTTTTAAAGAGCAATATTACGCTCGGGCGCACACGTGCGAAAGGCATTAGTGGACGTTATCCTACTCTTGATGTGTCTTTAACAACCCATTTACCTACAGGGAGATTATATACACTGGTGAGCGCACGAATCCGCGGTGCCTGGCGCGCACCGGAGCGGTGTGCGTGCGACAGCAAGGCGACTGGAAACTTGGAAAGACACAAGGAGATGGAGCGCTTACCTGAAAGAACCAGTGGCATGTTTCTCCAATGATGGGGAACCCCATGGAGCCCTTGGGCATAGGCAGCTTGCAGCTCTTGTCCCGTGTTGCGGTCCATCTCAGCTGCCAGAGTTGCTGGGACACGGCCAGAAGAAGTGCCATGGACACTAAACACGCAGCCAGCGTCGCCAGCGCCGAGACAAGGTCAAAACTCTCGAAGAGCATGGCTGTGAAGGTCCGGGACTTGTCTCAGATATTTCTTTGGAGTGATGAGCACTACAGTGGTTAAGCCTTGTCGGGAGTATATGAGTGACTTATATATGAGTTATATATGATTTGCTGCTACAATTAGCCTATTCTGAAAAGTAAACCAAAAGCAACGCAAAAAAGTTCTGTAATGAAAAGTAAATGGATAAACTGAAGTGTTTAATTAACTGAAGGCTGTATATTACAAAGCGATCTTAAATGTTTGTATATCATTTTAAATTATGCAAATCGCTTTCCAATATTCCAGTGAATTTTAGATTTTGAATTTTTAAAATGTAAATTTGGCGTGAACTTGTCAAACTTTAAAGTTGACTTTGGTTCTAAATTCCAAACTCTTCCTTAAAATTAGCTTGAAATAACTTTTTGGAAAAAAAAAATGTTTTCAGTAATTTAAAAAAATTGCTTACAGGAAAGCTGGATATAATCTTTTTAAATGCACTGAAATCAAGTAATGGTCATAAGGAAGACGCAGAAATAAATGAAAGAAATAATCCTCCGAAGTTTGATGCCTATGAGCAGTAAAAATCTTCAGATGACTGTAGTGCGTCTCGCTAGCCCGTTTTCTGATGCGGTTTCACTCTCTACCTCTCTCTTGCGCTCTAGCTCTCTCTCTCTTCACATACAGTTTCTCAATGTGAGTTCGAGTCGCACAGCGAGCTTCCAATGTGTGTTTATATAGCGGAGGCAGTGAGGCGGCATTCGGCCAGGGTGCAAGCGGCTCCCCCCTTACCCCACCCCACAGAACTGAGGCGGGGTGAAAAGTGAACGGGCCGGGCGCTGGAGCGTGCGGGACCTGGAGAGGAGCCCAAAGAGAGAGAGAGAGAGAGAGAGGAAGACTTTCAGTACTTTCAGCCTCATACGTTCGAGAAAGTATCACCTGCCACTCGCAAAATATGGATATGGTTTAATCGTGTAGGCTGAATGATGCTGTCACGCTGAGCTACCTTGGTTACGCAGCATGACTTTAAACCCTTGGTTCAAAAACCACAGAAAAAAGAGCTACCCTGTCTTACTCGGATTCAGTATCACACCATAATAGACATGTTCAGCATCAGTTTAACATTTCTAACCAATGCCTTGACTGTTGAGATGCGCATCTGTTCCGCGCAGCAGCGATGCGCCCCGTTAGTCCTGTGAATATTCACAGCCACGGTGATTCATTCATTGACTCATTCAGTCGTTATTTGTTTTTTGTTTCTTTTCATAAATGGCTTTCTTGTCTATCCATAACTTTTAGGGATCAAGATTTTCAAAAGAATATCTTTGAAACAGGACGCTTTCGGGGCGCACATATGTTAAGATGCGTCTTGCGCAACCCACAGTTAACTCATATTAAAGTCTTTTAATCAAAACATCAAGGTTTATTGCAAGCATCTGTAATAAAGTTATACATATTTTAGTATTTGTGCTAATTAAATAAACATCAAACTTAACTGTCAACATGGCCACTTGCGTTCTGACGAACTTTTATATATCTGTCTATCGTGTAAAATAAACCCCCTCGGGCTGAGAGTGTGGATGAGAGTGATCGATTCGCGCTGGTGTCAATCTGTTGCAGATGGTACGAGGTTTCAATTACGGTCACCTTATGATCACAATCTCTCAAGGACAGTTATGTAATTGTTCTCAGCATATGAGAAGACCACTGCAGACCAGAACTCAGAGCTCCAGCTGTTTCTGCTCGAGGCGCGCAGCTGATGCGCAGGATGAGAGAGGAGGGGATGCTCCTCATATATTTAAAACCTAACAATTCTCATAACATTAGAAAGGGCGCGTTAAAATGATCGTTTCTCGTCTTTTCGGTTAAAAGATGAATGCGATGATGTCTCGAGCGCGTGCCTATAACTTAAAACCGTCCATTGATTTCTTCAGTCCGTTTGAAAGAGTGCGACTTTAGCAAGCTTACCCATTCTATTCTTTGTGCTTTTGCTTTTCTGTCTGTTTTAAGCCAAAGTAAGCCTGTCCCGGGTTGGCACGGTGAAATACAAGGGATATCTGTGTTTTTAAGATATTTTCCTAAGACATTCTTTCGCTCACGCTGTCTGCCGCTGTCAACCTGGACGCGTCTCTCAACGTTACACTGCCGCCTAGCGGAGACAGAGGGAGCTCCTCAGATTCTGATTCCATAATTATGTGCATATAACTTCACATTTTCCAACGTGGGATAGAAAAATAAGACTGAAATAAGAATAAGACTTGGAAACCAAATCAAATTAATTATTTTCATATTACTGTATAAATAATGTGTCTACACACAAGCTTAAGCAGTGCACTTAGAAATAAGAAGTGTAGTTGTTCTGACCAAAAGCTAATACATAATGTTAAAGCCTAGTAAATCTTTTTTTTTTATCCATATCGCTTTTTTTGCCCGGGAAATGCACAGACTTAAAGAGTAAGCAAGTTCACATCTTGATGAACTCTTGTTTGATGCGAGAGAATTAGCAGTGACGCAAGGTCCTGAGGGGCCTGGAATTACCAGATTTATTCCAGAAGCCTATTAAAGTGGATGGGTTGAAGGTGCTGGTTGATTCATGAAATGTTGCTATGGGGATTTGTAAACTGCATACAATGCGCACAGCTTCCAAATTCAAGTTACTGAAAAGTGATTTCTGAGGAAGAGCAAGTTACTATATTTTGATTAGAGTTTCCTGTGGAATAACTTTCACCTATGAATCCTAATGAGTTTTAAGGATGGGCCTTAACAAAGAAAATAATAAACTTCAAAGGAATAATTCGGTCAAACCCCAAAAATTTGCTCAAAATTGAAAATGTGGATGACCAAGTTTGTTTCTTCACATGAAAAGTTTTTGAGAAATGTTATATTACGTCACATGCTCACCAATGGATCCATTGATGTGAATGGGTGCCGTCAGAATGAGATTATAATAGATCAAATAGATGATAAAAACATCACACAATTGACTCGACTCCAATCCAACAGTTAATGTCTTTTGAAGTGAAACGCTAGATGTTTGTAAGAAAAAATATTAAAGTCATTTTAACTATAAACCACTGATTTAGGACAAAGCCTAGAGTCCATAATAATGCTTCATTGAGTGGAAAGATTAATCACCTGATGTCCTCTCATCAAAATCTACCAACATGTTTGTTTATAGCTGTTTTGGATTGTTTTCTTTATAAACGGTGCTTGATCTGTGCATGCATCTGTCCGGATTCGGACTATATGACTTTACTTAAGAAAACAATATCATGGCCCATTTTTGAACCAGAAGCAACTATTTGAAGTTAAAACACCTTTTTCACTTCACAAGTTGTTAATAAATAGACTGGAGTCTTGTGGGATATTTATGGACTGTTGTGATGCTTTTAACATCTATTGTTCTGACGGCACCCATTCACTGCAGAGGACCCATTAGATCTACTATTTCTACTATTCAATTTGAAATTTACCACAGAGGAAGTGTGAAGGCCCATATCTGATATGCACTGACCTTGAGACCTGGGGACACAGCATTATGCCCTTGTATAAGCATTACATAATCCAAAGTAGGCTTACATACACGCACACCATCGCTGATGTTGGAACAAAGCTCTTAAATAAGACAAACAACATTAAACGGTTTCAAACCCAGGTCACAGGAAATGAAAGTGGGGTGAGACTGAATTTATAAGGGTCTCACACACACACACAAAACTGTAGTAACTATCGATTCCATAGTATACAAAAATACTTCCACTTCCAGTTGAGGACACACTGAGGAGCACGTTTTGTGAGTGTAACATGACTCACTGGTGCTATTCAAACACAATGAATCCATTCTGAGTTGGCTCACAGTAATGAAGGAAATGACAGTGGAAATAAGGTACAGTGACTAATCACCATTAGGGCCACACACACGATTAAAGGATAAATCAAACCCACAAGTTTTCAAATCTTATACAAATGAAACCGTTAAAGGGAATGTTTCCACAGACACATATCCCAGAAATAATCAAAAATGATCCACTTTTCCATAAAGTGATTAACGTTGCTCACATATTTACCAATGTAAACAAGACTTCGATTCCCAAGAAGAATGAGTTCTGATGAATCATTTGCTGTTCTTTCTTTTGAACAACTACAACTTCAAGCACTGAGAGAAACCGAGCATTATCAGCTGGCACTGTGGCGCTCACGATTCCTCAGATTGAGTTATATATGACAGAGACTTGATAGTAGGTAGATCGTTATCTGAAAATCATCAGCATATCCCAATTTGCTTTGATTACACAGACGGAATATAAGGGTCATCGGGAGGTCTGATGGCTTTCAGCTGCTAATCTGGTTTGCATTACAGCTAGTGGACGCAGTTTAGCCACAACAGTTTACAGTACATTACCTGATATAGAGGCTGAATCATTGTGTTTTGCCTATATAAATCAAGCCGGGTCATTTCCAGTGTTTCCAAAGCCCTTTTTTAGACCTTATAGTATGTATAAATGTAGCCAAACCTCATCAAACTGTCATCCTGGAACCTATAGAACATTAGCACTGGTTTAAAGAGACCAGGTGAATCAGAGTGTAAGAACACCAGCAAGTTTCCCTGGTGTTGTCAGCTGTGAAAATCCCGTTCTTTCCCTACCGCATGATATCTCTCCTTTAAGGGGATGCACATCACTGATAAAGATGTATAATAAAGCAAACTCTAGGAAACTGATAATGTCAGTCCGACTGTACAGTAAATAAATGAGCTTGGATTAAGGGTTTCAGCCTTTTCTATAAAATCCATATCAGAGATGCAAGTATCTGCCATAGTTCAGGTGGAGCTCCATACGATTCTCAGTTATCTTAGCTATCAAGTTCTTCTCTGTATTTACTTGTGCTATTGATTTATGACAGGAATTATTATTAACAGTCTACTTCTGGTTATCTAGAAAGCACCTACAAAGAGCCTCTGGCTAAAGGTTGGAATACACTACATGTACTTTGTCCCGATTTTTGCCCATGCTTGCAGTCTGAGTCTATATACAAGTTGTATATACAAGAGCATTATATACAAGTCAGTCGGAGATGTCAGATTTGAAGGAAAATCACAATACATGATAAATACACAACTAATGTTTTCGAATCAGATATGACGTAATCATATATGTTTGATATTTTTAGCTTTTGTTTTTAAACATTTGTCACCGATCTCTTAATAATAATAGCGTTTAGAAGGATTTGAAAGTGTGGTATATAGGGTGTGATCCTCACTTGTTTAGTGCACAATGCCTATTTTCTTTCCTCTGTAAACATTTACAAAGTCAGTAAGTGTATATTGACTAGTGTTTGAAAACCTGTTTATGTTCTAAAGTTCATGTAGTGTATTCCAGCATTAACGCATGACTCATATTAAATGTCACAAAACGGGAACAAATGAGCAAGATATATCTGACCCCAAACCTGTATGACCTTCTTTTGTGTGTGGAATAAACTTTTTTCAGAAACAGGTTCTTTTTTTTTTACAGAAGGAATGAGAACTGGGGTGGTCAATGTCGAGATAAATAATTTAAATACACAAAAAAATTCAGAAATGTAATGCAACTTGTGCCATTATATTTCAAACTTCAACATGCCACTAGAGATGACCATCATCAGTAATAACACCTCAGCCTTTTTACTACTGCATTGTCTACACTGATAGACAATCAATTTCACATGCGGTTCAATTCAATTCAATTCAAATGTATTTGTATAGCGCTTTTCATGATACATATCATTGCAAAGCAGCTTTACACCAAAGTAATGTTTTACAGTATATGTA
>JAUMHR010000052.1:7637655-7650461 GCA_032361145.1 Enteromius fasciolatus | reverse complement strand
AGTCTACAACCCACACAAGTGGCTCAGGTAGTGCAGCTCATCCAGGATGGCACATCAATGCGAGCTGTGGCAAGAAGATTTGCTGTGTCTGTGTCTGCGTAGTGTCAAGAGCATGAAGGTAGCAGGACCGCTACCTCCACCTTTGTGCAAGGAGGAACAGTAGGCGCACTGCCAGAGCCCTGCAAAATGACCTCCAGCAGGCCACAAACGTACATGTGTCTGCTCAAACGATCAGAAACAGACTCCATGAGGGTGGTATGAGGGCCCGATGTCCACAGGTGGGCTTGCAGCCCAACACCAAGATTGGTAAATTCGCCACTGGTGCCATGTGCTCTTCACAGATAAAAGCAGGTATATATACCCATATAGTGTAGCACCTGTCACAATTAATCAGTGAAATCTGTATTTAAAAAAAAGTTAATGACTTATTTTTCCTGGTGTCAATGAATAAAAACTATAGTCACAAAAGCCAGATCTGAAGACACGTGGACTCAGAATTGTATGCAACACAACAGGAATGGCAGATAAATATATTGAAACCAAAACTCACTGGGCTTAAAAACTACTGGAACATGTTTGTAACACAAATGCATCTCAAGTCACAAGCACAGTTCAAAAGGACATGTGTGCCCCACACTAACTCATAACCAAGGTTGCCTCTAGGTCCATCTGGGGTCGATTCAGCAAGATGCAGAAAGTGTGTTTTACATTAACACTGTCAAGTTGTTTCTCATGTCCTCTTGTCACCCTGAGCCTGTTTTGGCAATATTGAATTACTTTGTTCTTTGCCTCCTAAAAGAAATATCTGAATGTAAATAAATCATTTGAGGCTAGCTTGTTTGGTAGTTTACTTTGGGAGTACCTAAAATGTAACGTACCTAAAAACATCTTATGTACGTTTTAAGCCTGGTGTTGGATCTGAAAGTGGCTCTAATGGAAATAGGGAAAGTGGTTTAAATATGTAAAATGTTGTCGCAAAGATTTAAAAAGAGAATGTGGGGTCAGGGTGAAAACTGCCAATATGTTTTTGCCTAATGTCTCTTATCTGAGATCAAATCTAAAAAAAAAATAAATAAAACAGTGCATATCATTATTTTCAGTTTAGGATCCAGTGTGGCAGGAAGTCAGGTACACTTTACTCTTTGCCAGCTTCTGGGAGTTTCCAGGCAGAAAACCCAAGAGTAGCTGCAGTGATTCACTGGAAAGAATGGAAAAAAACAAGGTCAAGTAAGGAGGAAGAGACAAATGAAATATGTCATAGGCATACATGAGAAAGAGAAATTTACTGCAAACTGGCAGCTGTTTAGCAGAAATTTACAGTATTACAAGATGTTATAGTGCTGCCTGTTTTACAACTAATAACTGTATATTTAAGGGATATAATGATATCACTAAAAACTAAAAATAACTAAAACAAAAATCTGATGAGTAGATAAGAAAGTTAACCAATAATACAAATTTACAGCAATTTTCTGGGAGAGTAAATTAAATAAAAAATATAAAGTAAATTAAACAAGTTAATTTACAAATAAACCATGAAATTTAAAATAAAAAAAACCCCAAAAAAACAAAAGTGAACTGATTAATAACAACAAAAAAGTTTCTCATGTTGGTCACAATAGTCGCAGATTCATTTTAATAAAGAAAATGAGTAGAAATTCAAATATCAGGTATTTGAGCAGGATAAACTGATCTAAAGTTGCTATTGAAAATCGTTAGACTATTGATCACCAGCAGCTTCAACAAGTAAAACATTTCATTTTGTAACTACAGAACAATCCACAACCTGTTAAACCTGAAAACTTGAAAAATTCTATAGTTTATAATTTACCTATAAAAAGGCGATTTGTATTAGTCTGTTTTCTCGAAGTTTTTAGGTCTGTTCCTCTGAATGCACATGTGTATCAGCTTGTTTCCTGGTAAATGAGAATTATGCATCGGTATTACCAAATTATTAATAACTCTATGTGGCAAAATCTCGAACGTCTACACACCTCCTCACTTTGGGAAAGCAAGACCATTTGTGACTCATTGACAGACATATTCCTATACCTCAAAACAGATGGAGAGGATAAGAAACAGATGAAGGACAAATGACTATATTCTTGTGAATCCCCTTCAGTTTTACTGTAAGAATGTGAGTTTAAGTAAAAGGATATCTAAAACAGGAACAAATGACTTAAATGTAGTATTATATGCATTTTACATTGAATATACATATACATTGAATTATTAAAACTCCAATAATAAAAGACCAATAAATAAATAAATAAATAAAATAATAACAAATAGCAGAATAACGACACAAGTAAATATTTAATACTGTCAGGATGTCAGAACGCAATATGTTTGAAACATGTTTGGTCATTGTTTGCTTTTCTTAATTTAGCCAGCATATGCTCTTGCTTTGTTTCTGTCAAATCATCTGCCTCACAAACATCTGTGAGTGAAACCGAAAGACTGTAACCGACTCTAACGTGGGCAAACATATGGAGAGCGCAATTTCACAGAAGAGTCAATGTCTCAGAAGACAAACAACGCAGTGACTCAATATCTCACACCTATTTTTAGATGCACAACACTAAACCGAATGTCCCTCTGAAAATCAGAGAGAGATGTTGCTGCAGTGATGTTCCAGGATCAACAAGTACGCCGATCCAGAAACATGTCCTATTTGGGCAAATCGATCCAAACAGTGTTTACACCACCTGAGGCCAGATTGTGAACAATTATGCTATTGAAAGCACTCATCTGTATATCTCCCAGACCTTCTCTATTAGCTCTAACACACCTGAACCAGCGTTGCCAATTTGACAATTTTGTAGCTAGATTTGGCAACTTCTCCACCTCCTTTGAGACTTTTTCAAAGGTTTAGGAACAAATACAGCAATTTCCTGCACAAAATGTGATCTAAGTGCTCACCTTGCCCAATTGATATTCATCTCCATATCAGTGAATTTGCCATTATGATATCATCTAGTGACATTTAGCTACTTTCCATTGAAAGCCTTTGGCAACACTGGCTACAGGATGCTGGACCTCCAGAGAAGACTACAGAGAACAAAAAAGTGCATTACGTCTTAACTGAACAGTTTAACGCACAGTTACTGTAGTTTAAAATGTAATGTATTCCTGTGATGGCAAAAACAACTGTGCATTTAAACATGTATTATGATCATTGTTGAAAACTCTTTTTTAGGATTCTATGAGTAATTTTGATATAAATAGCAGTTTGAGGAGGAAAACATCAGCCCTTTTTTTGACATACCCTTCAGCTTTGGCATGAAATCTCGGAATCGAAATTGCTGTTGAAACCCTAAATTGTTTTTTTTTTTTCTTTTTCTTGAGGAGCAGAGGTTTTGATTTCAGGTCAAGCATCTAAAATAGAGATATCAGCATTTGGACAGTAACAGGACCCAAAAGAATCTGACAACCAAGGGAGTCCAAATCTAATCTAACCTAAATTCCTAGCAACTACATTCCAAAGCAGTTATTCAATCCAATTTTGTCTAACCAATTTAGTCTAAAAGAGGGAAGAATCAAAATGCCAGGTTCTTTGTCTCTAGCATCAGCTGTAATGTGGTAAAATATGTGGTTTAGGTTTCACAGTACATTTTTATTATAGTCAGAAACAGGTTATTCGTTTACCCCATGCTTTTTGTCCTAAAAGTCACTCGTGTAGGAAAACAACTGTTAAACATGACAAGGGATGTTTTTGAAGGAAATGAGCGTTACTTAACAAAATACAGAGGCGTGACATTGCAAAAATGAAAAGTGCAAGCATCTTGATGCCTAGTGCTTGCCATATGTCAGCCTTCAAAGTTATTGTAGACTTTTGATTCTCAGAATCGAGTCGGTTAAGTCAGTAAATTGGTGCTACAGCCATTCAAAGCAGACAAAGTATATTATTTATGGCTATATTGTAGATTTTCCACACATATGTTAACTAAGAGGAAAACGCAGAGTGATTGAGCGGTTAGGTGGATGGAGATGGATGGCTCAATGATAACCCCCACTACCCACCGTCTTTGTGGGGGCCAGTGCTATTAGCATGTCCATGTAACAATAAATCGCCAATCCCACACACACACACAAACCCTTCACGGCAATGATAGATGGTCCCCTTCAGGCCTGTGTAGGAACAAGGGTGTGTGTCACTGTCAGTGTCCAAATTAAACCCGAGCCCCTCCCAGAATCCCTCTCAAACACCTTGACTGAAGGGGAGGACACACAGAGAGCGCACCGAGGAAGCCAGAGTTTTGTTTCTGTAACCTTTGACTCCGGGAGCCCATCAATAACCTCCCAGCAGCACTGAGAGCGGGAGGGTGGGCTGCCATCCATCTTCATTGGAGGAGAGGAGAACGTGCGCTAGCTGTCTCTCCTCTCTTCCCCTATCACTCCATCTTCTCCCACACTCTAGCTTCACTTTCACTCACAACCTTTGTCAGTTCTCTCTCCTTTAGCGTTCGGGTTGACTGTGAATCTTGATGCTGATGTACAGGAAATCAGATATACAAATTAGACAAGTTAAGATTTTTACCTCAATTAAAATAAAAGAAATGACAGGGAAAACTATTTCTGCTTCTAAAATATTTTTAGAACAAAACAAAGCGCTGAAAAATATGAAAAACAAGGTTTATATTCGATACTGTTCAAAGGTTTGGAGTCGGTACGATTTTTTAAAAATGCTTTTGAAATAAGAATACTTACCAAGGGTGCATTTTTTTTGTCAAACAGTTAGATTGTTAAATATTATTGCAATTTAAATTATAATATTTATAAAGTTATTTATATTTATAGTAATTTACTACTGTTATGGCAATGCGTAACTTTCAGCATTTAAAAATTCTGATTTAAATCATTTCATGATTAATAGCAATTTTTTTTACATTTTAAAAGGCAACAATAGGATTTGATGTACATAAACCACTTACGTTTCCCTAATTACAGTTAAGGTGCTTATTTGACACATTGCCAACGTATTACACATGATCATTTTAATAATCAGTTTTATTTTTACACTGTGGTTCAGCCATCTCAGTACAAAAACAAGTACGCTGTCAACATCAAATGCAGCTTTGATCAGTTTGCCAAGTGATTATTGGTCACTGTCCTGGTACCGAACAGATAAACTGCGGCAGAGAGAGAAAGAAACAGACTGAGATTAGTTCACAGATCACTACATTTCCATAATCAGTCAGATATGTCTCCGTGGCAGACACTATGCAAACATCAAGCCACTGTTCTTCCCTCTTCAGCTTTTTCATCTGACCCATTTGCAAACATGGTCACAGATTTTAACAATAACTTACATAAAGGCATATAAACATGCAGGTTATTTTTAACTCTCTTCCGTAAGAGACAAAGATCAATGGGTGACTGCTATCAGTCCTCGCCATCCCTGACAAACTGATTTTATCTATTTCATGTCTTTTTTTTCTTCTTTTCTGTTCTGGGCAAATGTTTATTCTACGCTCCACTGCACGCTACAGTATGTTGTCTCTCTGGTTATCGAGACAGTAGTGACCCCACCTGACCTCTACTGCTCCTGACACATAAAACAAGACATTCAATATCTTTCCTAATGAGAGAGTTAGTCAAACATTTTAAAAGTGAATTCATTTTCAGATTTCAAAAATGCTGAATTACAATGCACCTTTTGGGTTGCGACCATAAGGCAAAACTGATCTAAGCACAAGGTCTGCCTGAAGAAATGTTTGTACACCTAACAGACACAAGTAGGATGATATTCCCATGTCCTGAGAAAACAATTATTTTTTTTTTTTTTTAGTAATTTACTGAAATTGCTGACCAATTTTATGTATGTGGAAAACAACATTACAATCATGTGCAACAGGGAATATTCTCCTTTAAATAAAAAAAAAGCAAAAATAATAATAAATGTCTGCATATGATATAGTTCTATAGTGCTAACAACAGGTAAGCAAGCAGTTGCATGATATAATTATTAAACACATGTAGCTCATTGGTATATCCTAGTACTTACAGAAAATTAAAAATATGATATAAAAACTATTTGTAATAATAAATAATTAAATTTCCTTAATTGTTCCCAAAATGTGTATGCAGTAGAGAATGATCTACAACGAAGACATTTTATAGTGTCTTGTAAAATGCATCATCCTTTTCATCCTGATGCGTTTTTGTAGCACTACATCTGTTGAAGCAAAATATCCGTCTTCTTTGTAATGGCCCATTTGAGGACACAGGACACTCTTTTTGTTCTGCTAAAACAACATGCAAATGTAAAGCCTGATCTTGATCTTCTCTGTCATCTTTTTCCATCTCTCTAACACGCACAAAATGCTCACAATCTTTATTCGAACATTGCTGTTAGGGTATATGCAACAACGTAAAAGTCTTTACACTGATGAAGTTAATGTGCCTGTTGAAAAAAAAAAAAAAAAAAGTTGACTGTCCTTCAACTTTTTTTGAATGGAAGTGTATGTACAGTATTTTTGTACCATATGTGGTATTTTAGCTCAGGCCTAAAATGCGATACTCCGCTTTATAAAACAGAGGTCCCTGCTCTTTTTTCTGTCTTTTGAGCAGCCCTTAGCTTGGAAAGGGTTAAATTACAGAATCAATCAGAACGAATGTGAGTTCAAGCTTTCTTGAAGTCACACTGGATGTGAAGTCACCGTTATCCGTGGATGACCAGCATAAAATTACCGCCTATTGAACTTTCATAGAAAACTTTCCAAGAGGACTGCATCACCAAATTCCCTCACCATGGGTTATATGACAAAAGTATAAATCATTCAAGCAAGTCCTTTATCTTGGACCGTAAGAAGAAACAATTAATCTTCAGTTTTACATTTGGCTCAACAGGGCCGTAACTGCCAGAACTTCCGAACTCCACCATTGGTCCCGGGGTGCTGAGATGGGCAGTAGGAGGCAGGATTCCGGTTATAAGCTGGCACTGCTCGGTTCCTGAACCCCAACAAAAAGCCTGTCGCGCTCAAGTGAGCCCCAAAAGATTTGTTTTGCCCGACTCGCTCAAAACATGTGGGAGATCAACAGACCCGGAGGGCCACGGTGTCTCGTCTGAGAGGATGAAGGAAATGTGTTTGTGGTGTGGTCACAGTTCAGTAACGTTCTCCACACACAGACATAAATGGTGGTGGCAGGGGGCATCTCTCGCCGCATGATCGGACAGTGATCGCACAAAATTGGATAAGGCAGGTTTTGTGCCACAATGAAAATGCGGAAGATGGAGTAAGATAGAGTGGGAGGAAAGGAAAGAGGGCAGAGTTGTGTACATCAAGCAGTTCTAGGTCATCTGAGGTCTTGTCAAAAAGTCATGGACCAACATAATGCTCCACTACACTGCTTTCATATAAACATTTTGAGGCTATTAGAGTCACCGACCTGTGGTTAGTGCACATCCGGATAAGTGTTATTAACTTAATTTTTTTTTAATTGTTAATTGAAATAAAGCTGAAATACAATTAAATTCAAATGAAATTGAAATGGAATAGAATGAAGTAAGTTGAAGCAATAAAATCACTCAAATTGAAACAGGTGTAAATGAAAGTATTAATACTGTAATGGCATATACCCTTTCATGAGCCTGTTCCCAAGTTAAAATCACAATTTGGATTGCAAAATAAAAATACACATTCTTGATTTATTATTTACTTGTTTGCAATTGCTGAATTTATTAGTATTGTAATATTCATTAGTGGTTTAATATAACAATCTGTACAGTGCATCTCTCTGGAGTCAGTACTGTTCTCTACAATCAGAGCTGTCTGCTAAGGCTGAATGTTCTCATGCACGCTCGCTTTCACACACCAGCACATGTCCATGCCCTGGTCATGCGTCCAAGACCAGGTGCTGTGCGGGGGAAAAAACACACAATCAATTGCAGGCATGGAAAAAATTTAAGGCACAGACAGAAAGAGCTGAATCCAGAAGACAGCTCAAAATAATTTGACTTGGCATCCCTAAAAAATGAAGAAATTCCCTTTATAGTTTAATGGTTTTGCATCCATTGTAAGGGACAGGCTTCAAACGCACATCTTTTGTGCCAGTGAAAACAGAAATGAAAGAAAACAAAGCAAACTCCCTTTAAACACAACAATCGCTGCTTCCTAAAACTCTCAGGTCAATTTGAAGAGAAATACGTAATATTGCACCCTCATTCCTATCAGAGAAAATATCAAAGTTATGGGAAGACGACAGTGTTTAAATACTAAAAGCAATTTATATTAGGTTTTAATGTACAGCGGTGTGACTGAGTACATGTGCTGACAATAGCCTGCTCTAGTATGTTCCTCTACCTTACACATCTTCAGTCAGTTTTGGCGTTGAATGCTGGCTAATATATATTTGCAATTAATGAACCCAAGAGACAAAAGCCTCTATTCTGCATATTTGAAGTCTAGTCAAAAAACACTAAACTTTAATCTTAACCTGGCCATTTTCATGACAATAGTAAACAAATCCTCTCCAAAACTGCCACACAGCTGTTGTTCTTTACCGATTAAGCTATAATCTACAGTATGTCTTGGCTGTAACAGACTAAAGCTGAAATATGTCTAGTATACAATTACTACACATTAAAGATTTATCAAGGGCAGTAACTAGAGTCCCTGTATTGAGAACTTCCCTCATTATACCTAGCACTTAGATGAACCCTTGACCCATTTGCACACATCTTAAATTCAAAAATTAGATAAATAATACTTTAGAACTACTGCAAAGGCTATTTAAATTGGATAACAGGAAAACGGTCCTTTTTTAAGACGTTCAAGACAATAAAAGGCAACCAAAACTTGTTTTAAAGAGCAAAATGTGATTTGGTGTCCTTAATGTGTTTAGGTAGTCACATAGGAAGACATGGATACCATATCACACAGGCACGGGATGGTTAAGCAGGTGCACCTTTCAGAGAGGTGCGCTTATATGTGCATGTTAGTGCAAGTGTCTGTGTGGGAATACGTCCAAATAATGGAGGTGTGTAAGCGCAGTCCAGGCAGACTGGTGGCAACTCATCGGGACGTAGGGCCATGTGCTGAGACGATGACTTTCTTAGGCCTGGTTGGTGGCGATGAGGTTTCTCAGCTGTTTGACAACAGTGTCTATGAGCTTCTGCTTGTCCCGTTCGTTTTTACGGAACTGAGCAAACATGTTGTTCTTGCGGCTGGTGTCCTTCATCCTGCACACAATGAATGAAGTATAAGTATTAGATTGCAAAAACAGGGAGAAAATGGATTGGTTTCTTCCACTCAGACACTCACGTATCTTTAGAATTAAATGCTTGTAAATGTAAATCAGAAGAAATCAGAGAAAGCCTAATTAATCCAAATTCATCATTCATGTGACCTTCGATGAATATAAAACAAGAGGGCCACTTAACCTAACATCATGTTGGTCACAGGGTGCTGCACCACTGAGGAGCCAGAGGAAGGGCACAGAGTTTCACTGTGTGGTTAAGAAAGTCACTCAATATGGCGCTCCACACAGCAGCCTTGTAGCAGTCCTGCATGGGGGCTCTAATGAGCCTGCTCACTTTCCTGCCCCTTGTGCCAAACGCCGCTTCTCAGTAGCCTGGAGATCACTGAGCCGATGCCTGCACATTCCTCTCATTCGCAACCAGACAAATCCTGGCCAAGCTCACAAAATACTGAAGTGGCCCATCACCATTAAGGAAAAAAACATTATTCTATTCTGCATAGTCCGTAGTCTTGTTGCACGAGGACAAAAATTATTTTCCTTGCCCATTTCAAACGGAAAACTTGACATTTTAAGCTAATCATTAACAAAAACCTATGGTGTCGTAATGTTTTTTTAATGATTCTAAAATGAGTCTTGTATAATCACCAAGGCTGCATTTATGTGATCATCATTGCTCCAGTCACACAGTACTTCTGAAATGTATAGAATTCTTCTCTTACACTGTTCCTGGCCCGTGGAATGATATTCCCATCACTATCCGAACTCCCTTACATCTTTCAAACGACTGCTGAAAGCCCATCTCTTTCAACACTACTTGACATCATCAAAAAAAAAAACTATCCTTAACCCTATCCTTTCCTTACCTTTCTGGCCTGCGCTTATCTAAACATTGCCTGTTATATGGTATAATGAGCACTTCCGAAGTTGTTTTTTGCCTCTTTAGGACTAATTGCTTGCTGTTTTCCCCACCTGTAAGTTGCTTTGGATAAAAGCATATGCTAAATGAATAAATGTAAATGTAATATAATTCACTGATTTAGTGCACCAAAAACATTCCTTATTACATACATTCCTCCATATTTTTGTGGAATCTATGATACGTTTTTTTTTTATTATTATTACATAAATAGAAAGCTGAAGAGGACAGAACTAAAATATAAATGTTTCTTTAATCTTATTTATCATTGTCTTACTGTCAAATTAATATGACCTTCTTGACTACAAAAATTAATTTCATGCATGTAGAGTCAGGCAGTAGGTAGAATGGGGCAAAGTGAAACTTTTTTTTTTATACAAGGAACCATTTATACATAAAATAAGAAAAAGAATAAGCACCTTATGAATACACAATTCAAGGTACAAATATTGTTTAAGAGAGCTGATCTGCTGCGGAAGCAATTTCATTATAACCACAGAACCAAATCCACTCGCTCTACTTCTTCGCTCTTCATCCTGAGCTTTCAACTCATCCTGCAAGTCTTATTCGCTAGAAGTATTAGGCAAGATAGCCATCACCACGGATGCATGACTACTGTATTGTCATAGTAAAATGCATCACTGCTTTATTACAGAGAGCCTGTGAATACCATGGTGATAAGAACCACCACCACCCAGGGCGGAATTTTTGCTTTGTTGAGCAGAAGAGTTTGCGACTCGTTTCTGGAGTTCAACAAACAAGAGCAAAGATTGAAGCAGACAGAATTTTAGAGAAGTGACGCTCAACTGCTTCTGCTTCAGGCAAGGATTTTACATTGGAGATTAGCTACTGACCCAATACAAGTAAAGATGTTTACTGTAAACTAAAATTATTAACACGGCACAGACCTGTCTTTATAGTTCGAGTGTTTGGATTTAAAATGTTTCTTGAATTTTGATGGTTTAATGCTCTTGGTTGGCGATAATTCACTGCACAAAACATACTGTGGTCGGAACAAACGATGTTTATTCTCACTGTAAGTCAACCCCTATTTTCTTCTACCTTGTGTACATGAGGACACTGGCCCAATGTGTATAGAAGCTCTGAGGAACTACTGTAGAAGTGCCACTTAAAAGCACAACAAAGCAAGCAGTTATTGGTTTATTCATTTAATGTAGTCACTTCTGAAATCGACAAATGCATTGACACTCAGAACCTATTAATTTTCATCTTAAAAATAATAATAGTAGTAAAAACAAAACTGATCAATCAAAAATGATAAAAAAAAAAAAAATGTAACTGCATTTTGATTAAGGATTTACAAACCCATATTATGTGTCTATCACTTTCAAGTTAAAGTGCTTTTTAACATCCCTGGCAACATGTACATACAACTGAAAATGCTTGAGATGACTAATAAATTTGGTGCATCTTATTCTACATTTTTCTTGTTCTTAATGTTAGACAACTGTATATTCAGTACCGTAAGTACTAGTGAAATAATGGATATTCCTGCAATGAGGTAACACACAACCACATCACTGCTGGTTCACTTCCTCATTTTGGACGCTTACTGGATTTTACTGGATTAAGTTTTTAAAAACATATTTAAAATCTAATCTTCATTTCCCCCTCTAAACAACTAAAAAGCCTTGTCTTTCAAGTACACTACAATAATGGAAAGCTTTTCTGCTCACCGAGCCAGTTGTGCTCTGATTCCAGACACACACACACACAGTATTCGTGTTCAGTGGTGTGCTCACCCTCGCCAGGCTAAATAACACAGATCACTTTCACCGAGACAGAGGGGCAAGAGGGTAAGGCTGAGGTAAGCGCAGCTCAAATGGGACCAGGCGGGTGTGCTGGTGTGTGTGTGCGCGCGCGTAGGGTTGTGTAATGCCAATTCACTGCTGCTTTATATCACAGATACAAGAGGACAGCCAAAGAAGGGAAGGATGGAGGGAAAGAAAAAAGCTGAAGCGATTGAAGTCACAATTCTAGTAAATACACACATAAACAACACTGAGGAATGCATTCATCCTGCAAACACACAAGACGTTTTAATGATGACATGCAAAAGTGGCATTAACACTCACACTTGTATAATGCAAAGTAAAAGTTGTGTGATCCAAACCTTAACAAACATGGCATACACTGAAATGTGAGTGAATATAAATAAAAAGATCATTAAGAAAGGTCCAGGTCTTGTTTTACTCAAAAATAGAGATGTAATTAATATAATATTTTAATAATGTGTGTGTTTTTATGTAATATGTTATACACAAACAAAATGACTGATAAATGTTATCTTTAATATATACTGAAAAAGTATAAATGTAAAGCACATTATTAAAGTACACTGTCAATATTGTTAGATTATCATTTTTACTTAACATTTTAGTGTAAAGTAAATATGATTTCAATATTATATTGACAAATTAGAATAGACCACTGTATCTGAAGAGAACTTTTTTTATTACTGTAGTATTTTTTTTTTTTTTGAGTTATAATATTAGACATTTAGGTCATTAAAATGTCACTAAAAAGGGTTTGTGTTCTACTGGAGCTGTCAAATTGATTAATTGAAACCAAAATAAATGTTTGTTTTCATAATATACACTATATTACCAAAAGTTTTCGCTCACCCATTCAAATGATCAGAATCAGGTGTGCTAATCACTTGGCC
>JAUMHR010000052.1:7603240-7621870 GCA_032361145.1 Enteromius fasciolatus | reverse complement strand
CGGAGCTCATGAAGATTTAAAGGGGAAGTACACAGAACAGAGTGATTTCTAAAGAGCTGTTTTTGACAGGGTAAAATTTGCGGTTTTTTTACACTATCTTTGAGAAATTTTATAGCAATGTATATTACAAAGCTTGTGGAAAATTGGCTTTGTATGACTCCTTTAAATGAAAGTCACTAGCATTAACTCACTAGCATTAACTAACCACTGCTCGGGTTAAATAAAATCAAATAAAACAAGCACAAATAACGTAATAAAAAGAAGACAAATTATAATAAATGTATAAATATTTTAATAAAATATAGTAATTCAATAAATAAATTAATATATAAATAAATAATAATAAGTAAAAAATAAAATAAAAACAGAAGCTTAGAAAGTATTTAAGCCACGCTGATGAAGTCACTCCATCTGAAAACAAAAATATCAAGCCAGGTGGCATCAGAAAAGCAAATGATGTGTGACCTATTCTCAACTAATTTTACGTTTCAAAGCCAGATCTAACCAACTACTCCAAAGTTGTTGTTGTTGACTTTAACTATGGACAGGTTTTGCACTTTAAAATTGTTTTATATTAAGACATGGAATTCAGTGACTTTCAAACAGTTTTAAAAGTTCACAAATACTTTGAGGTTACTTCACGTACTGTACGTGCCAACGGCTGCAGCACAGCCCCGACCTAAGTTTGTTCTTACAGAACCAGACGGCAAAAACTGGGAAGGGTCAGCATTATCAAATGAGTTGGCCATATGGTTATAAACTTCACTTTGCCTAAGGCTACTTTTTTCAGTCATATAAGGTATACAGTACAACACACACCTGACCAACAGAGACCTGAATGGTTCAGGTCAGGTGGGGTCAGGAGGAAAAGAGGAAGATGGAGGAGGGTGATTGTGTCCTGTTTAGGGTCCCACGCGTAATTGCTCTAATCCATCTCCAGCAGTTTCTGAAATACCTATGGCCTGTATGTTAATCTTCAGATGATATGGATATGAGTCGAGAACAGGTTAGTGTACAGACGGGTACAGAACATGGCTTAAAGAATACCACAGAACAGTCAGCACAGCTACACATATGTACACACATTGCAGTAGTATTCAGCAAGCCACTAATCAGGCTGAAGCACTAACTAGGCGATTATAGATGATTAGAGTGTATGCTATGCACTGCAGTGATTAAAAAATAAACACGCTTGTTTTCCGGCCTACCGTCTGTGTATGTGTAATAGCCATAATAAATCACAGAGGCCAAAGTAGTAAGGGGTTTGTTGTTTCTGGCCCTCATGGAGGAATGAAGACACACTTGGGTACCTGTCTCCTACTGGGGACACACCAATCACTCATAAGTGATTTGGTCTGATTGGAGTGAGGCGTTTGTAAACTCAATGTGGTAAGCTTTGATTTTATGAGTCATAACTGAAGATTGCACAATCATGGAGGGGGTGAAAAGATACTCCTTTTATTGATCTTCAATTTATGTGTGTATTCTTATTTTCTGCTGTTCAATTAATAAAAAAAAAAAGTTAACATTTTCAAGCCCTCAATTCTATAGTGTGTGCACTACAAGTGAAACAAATATTTATATCTAACTGTGCACCCATTTGTGTCTTTGCATTGACTTTGTTTATATTCTCCTTGCATGAACTCGCAGTTACACTTCCTTTTAACCCCTTAGGATACCTAAGGTGTCTTTTGAAATGGGTCAATGTGTCCTTGCTACAGTGTAATCCGGGCTGGTTTGTTCATGACTTCTGTTTTATAATAGAGAAACTGAACTAGACAGTGAAGGAAAAACTACTTTAAAAAGCAACAAATTAAGTTGGCTGCATTTGAAGAGGTTAAAATAAATGAATTTTTCAAATTCAAAACGTTGAAAAAGAAGATGTCTCTAAACTCTTGAACAGTGCATGCATCACATTGTGCATCAAACGGTTATAATTTTGATATGGACTGGAAACTAAACACAGGCGACTAAAGTGATTATTCGCAGATGCATCTATTCACTGGCTTCAACCAGCCATGTATAAATTTGAACAGATTAGCTACTGTCAACACTTAAACACAGGAGCCTTCGTTCAAAGATATGTGTGTTCAGGGTTTGACTTAAACAGTTCTGCTCCGTATGGCACACCCCTTTCACAGTAGCACATTTGTTTTACAGCTCAGGGCAGGGGGATGTTAACAATTAGCTCAGGGGCGCAAAGGAGGGAGCGAAATAAAAAAAAGAAAGTAGGAAAGGGTGAAACGAGCGAACAGTTAGAGACCGTTTGTACTCCTCCTCTCCATTCCCCTTAATTAAACAAAGGCTCATCAAAGCCCTCATTAAAAACTACTCAACAGCAATTGGCTGTCAAAATAAACAGAACACAGTACAATGAGACAGAAAGAGTAACAATAATAAAGCAAGAGAGAGATAAAGAGGAGGAGGAATACTGGAACAAGGTGTTCTGGACATTGAGCCAAGGATGGATTTCTTAATAATAATATGTGAAACGTCACAACACTTCTACAAACAACCTCAAAACACACCACATGCGACTCCGGAGAAAACTCTGCAGAGGCTCTTTCGTTGCGCTCATATTTCAAACGCTCCCGCTTATTTATGCAACACACACTGATCCTTGTTTGTAAAAACAACGAATGTACACTCACGATATCCTAACGAGAAGCAGAGACCATCGCTCGAGGAGAACCGATGCCTGTCTGTGCTGATTACGCTCTGGTCGAAGGAAGGGTGATAATATGTGTTGAACTTCCCGACACCGTGCTGTACTGTTCCAGCATTTCACAAACACAAAGGGAAAACTGAGACGGCAGCCAATGAGTTTGGAGCTCAGATCAGGTTTTAAGTAAATAATGACAAATAGTGTTCTTCTTACAAGGTGCTTGATGATATTGATATGGAAGGCCTTTCTGTTACCTCTGGGTTTCCACAGCTACAGTACAGTAGGCCAAGAAGCAAATCAGAAATTCAACACACACTTTGACACCTTGCTTTGGAAATGAATAAAAGAGCTGTTTGAAAAGGTTTAATAAAAGCCAGGTGAAGATTTCAACCAGAAAAAAAATGGATGATACTGTGTGTGATCAAAACAGGAGCTCTCTTTGAAAGACTTTTGCTGACTAAAACCACCTATTCATAATATGCACATTTTGGTATACTGTATTAAAAATACTGAATGGAAACACTTGAAGCAAAAAAATAATAATTTATAACTCGATACTAACACTTTTTTTAGCATGAAGACATGAGATTTTATTTGAAATGGTAATGATGATTTTATTCAGAAACAATTGTTTTTGCAATGTTTTAAACTCAATGTCTAAACCCTAATGACAAAGCACTGTTCAAAAGTTTGGGGTCTGCAAGAGTTTTTTTTTTGTGTGTGTTTAAAAATAGCCTCTTATGCTTACCAAAGGAACATTTATTTAATCAAAAAATTTAATTATGTATAAAAAAAATACAATTAAAAATGTACCAAAAACTTTTCGAAATATAACTTCATGTGATGGCACAGCAAAATTGTCATAACCATCATTCCAGTCTTCGGTGTCACATGATCCTTCAGAAATCTTTTGAATATGCCGATTTGCAGCTACAGAAACATTTCATATAGTTATCAATGCTTAAAACATTCGTCATGCTCTTTGAAATGCTAGAACAGCATTATTCGAAATACAAATATTTAGTAAATTCACTTTTTTCTCATTTGTGGTCACTAATGTGTTTAATGTGCTTAAAAGTAAATAAATAAATCTCATTAGCCCCAAATATTTGAATAGCAGTGTAAGCTGTTGACAGTAAGTGTTGGTGATTTAAGGCAAAAGCAGCAACAACCACCATTGGTTATGCAATGAAGCTGAACAGTGTTCAACTTCAGGTAAATGTACAGTGTGAAGTAAACGGTGACTACAAATGGGAAAGCAGACAGGGGAGCTCATGTGATCCACCGCTTTCATGTAAAAAGCAACAATCAATAGTTTGAAACAAAACCACTTTCAAATTAAAAAAGAAACGCACAGCCAATGATACTAGCAGACAGAGTGGACGTCTATGTTGTGGCTGTGTAAG
Organism: Enteromius fasciolatus; assembly: GCA_032361145.1. Taxonomy (NCBI): domain Eukaryota; kingdom Metazoa; phylum Chordata; class Actinopteri; order Cypriniformes; family Cyprinidae; genus Enteromius; species Enteromius fasciolatus. Next base: position 7,617,799 of record JAUMHR010000052.1, on the reverse strand, counting down.
ACACTACAAGATAAAGCTCCCCACATTTTCAGAGCATCTTGCCAGCATCAGCTTCATAATGACAATTTAATGCAACAAAAACACACTGAATGTTGAGATTGCACACAAAACGTTTATGGACCAGACAGCAAAAACACTCACAAAATGTCTGCTGAAGCATGTCAGTCTATGAACAGACCACCACGTAGAAACAGCGTGTTATGGCACAAAAAAGGCTCCACAACCCTAAGTGCCTTGCCAATCACTCAGTTCCATCAAGAAAAATACTGTTTTTCCCAATAAACTTCAGGCAAGGAGTTGACATAATGAGATTTTTTTGCCTCAACCCATTTGTAAAACCACAGTGCACAGCCAGGAACCCAAATCCTGACTGGTACCTGTTGCTCTCTCTCATACTTAAGTGTACATGAGTGGGCCTTGTGCGTTTAATACAGGCCTTACCACAGTAAATCGCCATCATAAGATGCTTTATGTTGTCAGTCAGGTTTTATGCAAAAATCACATTTTAAGAGGCTTGTTTACTTTGTATGTAAGTGTAAGCAAAGTAAAATTATTGGTGCAGGGCACACAAAAACTCATTTAACCATTAGCTGAATTTGAGGGTAACCATATTCTAGAAACCTGAGCAGCACTGCTGTCACCTCATTTGTGTTCCATAACAAGCATTAAAAATCCATCCAAAAATCTATGTAGGTCAGATGAACACCAGGCAGCATGCGGAAGTACGGTGACGAGGTTATGCCTGAAGTTAGACCACACTACAACCATACTCACCGGTAATGTTGCGTGCTCTATAGCATTGCCCTACAGAAGATAGACAGAGACAACATTTTGGTCAAAGGTTGAGTTCATGACTCCCCTGGGTTCAAATGAAGTCGGTCAACCGCAGTGTCACGTATCAACTTGGCCGAACTGTTTACGATCGATACTCAAAGTCCCTCTGAGTGTCAAAGATGGTTTGTGGTCAGGTGGGAGAGGCTGAGCGAGCGAGCGTATGAGATGACTTATGAGATTGTGGCTTTGGAGTCATTACCAGAGTTTCTGGCTGTGAACTTAATTGCAGGAACACATTCACACACACACACGGTCAGTTCTTGACCCTTCGTGAAAACCATCAGGAGTGTGACCTGGGGCTGATCAGAACAGGATGCGCTATGTCCACATGCAGAGCTGGAATGTGCAAATGCAATAATACAAGCGGCATATCTGGAAGAGTACAAGATCGTTTGACTGTATTGAGTGTTGTTCGGTGTTTTGAGTGTATGTGTGTGTATCCGCCAACTGAGAAAGTGAAACATTCAGCCTGACCTGGGGTCATATAAACATTGCCCCCTGTTGGTGAAATCCAGTCAACAATGTGAGGGCTGTTTGCAGCGGGCTGAAAGGGTCATGCTTCTCTGTTACTGAAAGCTCAGAAAAGGGCAGTCAGGAATTTAAGAGATTACAGGAGCGCTGGAAGCCGTATTACTGACACCAGCCCTGGATCAGAGACAATCCCAGCCAGTCATGCAGACACGGGAAGGTGTTTGGTTGAGGGCCGCAGGAAGGAAAACTCCTGAATTCTTTGATTATCAGAAATCTCTCATGACAGGGGTCAGGGCTGTGCCAGTGCTAAACTTCCTTACCCAAAGCTGAAACCTAAGGTCACTCCACACGATCGCTTTAACTCCATGTCAGCTGAGCCACACTGGGGTCTGCAAGCCCAGAACACTGCAATCCTCTTGCTATGGAAATACTTTGCTTTCCATCAAAGTTCAAGTGTACTGTTGAGTACAATCTCTTAAAGCACTGGCGTCACATATTGGAGACCACAGGCTCAGGCAAAGCGTGGGTTATGGCCTGGGCCAACAGAGACTGTGCACCAGGACCTCGAGGTGAAAAACAAATAGCATGCCAAAAAAAGGGGGGGGGGGTCTTAAAATCATATTTTAAGTATTATGTATGAAATAATGAATTAATAATAATTATAATTTATTAACTTACACTACTGATTAAAGTTTTTGCGGAGTATGATATTTTTTATTTTTTTTTATTTTATCATGAAATTTATCAAAAGTGACAATAAATACACAAAAGATTTCTTTCAGATAAACGGGTGTTCTTTTCAATCTTTTATTCTCAAAAAAAGTTTAAAAAAAAACTGTTTTTAACACTAATAATAAGAAATGCTCTTGAGCCAAAATCAGTATTAGATTATTGGAGTGGCCTAATGGTTCTTTGGCCACATCTTTGTGATGACACTGAATTAAATTTCACATTTAAATTAATGTCATTTGAAAATACATTTAAATAGAAAAGTTTCAGTATCACGTCACAAAATTGTGTTTTTTAATGGATTTTTTTATCAAATAAATTCAGCTTTAGTGAGCATGGGACATCTTGCCAATCCCAAATATTTTAACGGTAGCGTGTAAAAAAAATGATGAAAAAAAAAAAAAAGCAAAAGAGAAGTAGAGCGAGTTCCATTCCCTTGACAGTCACCTTTGTTGCCACTACAAGTAATCTGACTTCAACTGTATATATCTCTACCAACTGTACAAATTGCAAGCTGCAATATCAGCATAGAAAATCTAAATTCTGCACAGCTGCACAGGATCGTAATTTTCTTGGCTGGGCCCAAAACATATTTAGCTATCTTAAATAATCATGCAATTAGAGTGTTTTTACACAAAAAGAATAAAAATGTGTGGATGAAATACTTACAGGCAAGTGAGTGAACACCGCAAAGGTGCTACAGAGGAAGGCAATGAGATCAATCAGGTAGTCACTGGCCTGCCCACCTCCCTCTGCCACCGTCCAATCATAATCAGCCAGCTGCAGAAACTGGTCAATCTTTTGATTCAGGTTAGTGTAGATCTCCTCTTCAGCGGCATGCCTTGCATCCTGTACAAAGAAGAGATCGCCAACCAGTCACAGAATATAAAAACACTGAATAATAATCCACACAATCAATGTGTTTGTAGGGGGAGGGTGTGATGCAGGTTTGTACCTTGAAGGTGGACGTTCCGTAGAGTTTGGTAGCATTAATGGTGTCAGGAGGCACGTTGGTTATGTTGGAGATGAACTCTTCTAGGTAGTGACAGGACTGCTCCAGGTGAGTGGTGTTGATGATAATCTGAACCAACTTTGGGAATCAAACAGAATTTCAAATTATGACTAATCCATTTTTTTGTCTACATATATGCACGTGTAGGTTTGTCAATGCTAAACTTAATTTACAGTTATGTTGCTGGATCTGCTTCTTTTACTGGTACAGGTACACATCTAATAGAGCTTCTCTTTTAATAATAATGCAGCATATTTTCAACTGCAAAGGTAGTACAGTCATCACAGAGAAAAGTGGAGCTTTAGGAAAAAGAGCCATGAGTAATGACAAGCAGCAAAAGCCCAAAGTGTGGGAGTAATTCCAAGGGGGAAAGGGCACAGAGAGGAAGTCAGGGGTGCGTTTAAAGGGACAGAGAGAATCTGTCTGTGGGAAACAGCCCTGGAGCTGCTTTACGTTCAGTTAGCTGTTCTGTGGTGCAGAGTTTGAGGTCCACAGGCAGGGTAAGGCTGTCAGCAGCAAGGCGCTGAGGCACATTGGTGCTAATTGAGCCCAGACCTTTAACTTGGAACCGGTCTTCCCTCCCTCTCTTTCTCCAGTCATGGTGCACCATGCAGGGAGGGAAGCCCGATGCAGAGTCCGGGTCACACTTCCGCACCTCCGCCAGATCCGGGGCAAGATAGGGGAGGAAGGAGCTTGATATCTGATCTGGTATGAGTCTGTGTGTGTGCGTGTCTAAAGGTAGTAGTAAGACTGGACTTTGCTGTGCAAACTACCTGAACCCAACAATAAAGCTTTTGCTTTTTTAAAATACAAGATGGAATGTCTTTCTTTCTCTGCTATTCTTTCATTATTTTCTCATCAGCGACACCCAACTGAACTGAACACATCTGGATATGAGGGGTTATAAACAGGCCAGACTGCAAGCAGAATCAGCAGAGCGGAGAAGAAACTAACCACATTTGAGCAAAAAACACAGGCAGAGTAATGCAGGGATGGAGTGAGAGCAGGGGGCCACCAGCCAGTGGCTGATCAAATCTGCCTTTGATATTAAATGATGTTGTTTAGAAACAGTGATGCACTTTTAACAACTTTTTTAGAGCCTGATCATTATTTGATGAAGAGCCTAATTTGTAAGCACTTTAACAGAAACTGCTTAAAAGAAAGCAAAGTTGTTTACTTAATTTTGTAAACTATAAGAAAATAGCATGCCTTAACTTAAAAGACATTATCACAAACTTGATTTAAAAGAAATGGTTCCCATGATGAGTAAGAAAAGAAAGGCTACTAGAGTTTTAAAGTGTTTTTTCTACAAGATATGTGGAGAGTGAAATAATCATATTATTCAAAACCCATAGAACTCAAAGAGGCCAGATAAAGACTCTCCGTTGAGGGTGGACTGACACAAACTTCAGTCAAAAGTAACATAGTCAATGGCATATAAACACAGAAATGGATGAAAAAAAGTAAATAGATCCTCACCTCTGCCAGTCCTACGTTTTTCTTCTTTATGGCATACTGTAGGCAGTGGCTAAGGGTTCGCGTGAGCAGGAGGTTTGTAGACTTGCGGATCATGTCATCAATTTCTGTGGAGCTGAACATGAAAATTCACCTAATTACAAGAATAATTATAAACATATTTATGTTCATATCTATAAACCAATCCATAACCACATATTCAGTATTGGAGGGACAAAATGCACTATGCACAACAAAAAATGGATTCACTTATTTCCTTTTTTATGAGAACCAATGTTATTAACTGACTTTCTCGGTTAATAGCATGAGATTCTCAATGTCTAACTTGCTTAAACCCCTTAAATTAAATACAGGGGTCAGCAGTTCATTTATTTACTTTTGTATAAATTAACTTTTATTTTGCAAGAATGCATTAAATTGAAATGCCATCACAGGAATAAATTACATTTTAAAATACATAAACAAACTTAATTTTAAGTGGTAATAATATTTCACAATATTAGTGGTTTTATTGCATTTTTTTTAAATAAACGAAGCTCTACTGAGCTTAAGAGAGATCTGACCACCTAAACTTGCTGTAACACACACATAAAAAATATATAGTTTTTACATATATATATATATATATATATATATATATATATATATTGTGGTACTAGTCTCACTAAACACCTCTAGCAACACTTAGTGCAAATGATTTTCTTTCAGACCCAACATATGGAGAGCAGAATCCAGAGCGAGATGTTTTTGTGGTCCAGATTTACATAAGCATAGTTCTGACTCCTTTAGTTTAATCCTTAATACTCCACCTCCTCTGAGAGAAAAAAGGCACAAAGTGGAACCAAAAAGATGCAGTGAATAAGATGGAGAGGCCTACACACATGAACACTCACAGACTATGGGCTGGATTTAAAACCACTCTTCAGGGCTCAAAAACACCCTCTGGGTTTCAGTAATGCATGTTCCAAAAACCAGAGAACAACCACACACAGATATACGGTTTAAATCAACATGAGGGAAAAGGGGGGATATCACTTTTCTTTGCTCTTCTCTTCTGTTTTATTGAAGACCGATGGGGGCAGGGAAAAGTAAAGGGGGCTAGCGCTTGTTAGTACGGCTGCATCTTCCTCTACTTCCCCCCACAGATTGGTTCACAAATAATTAAGAAGAGAGTCAAAAGAAAGAAAGGGACAATATGTCTCAAACGTGTCCGTCAATGTGAGCCAAGGCTCAGGGTGCAATAGTTTTCCCCCTTCGATCTGGGCAACAAACACATTCCTCACAAATTACTAAATCGTCTCTCATTGTGTTGAGAAAAGCAGAGGAGGAATTTGAAAAACGTTCCTCTCCTCAGCAGGGGGAAAAAAACTCTGAGCTCCCTCCGCTGACTTGGCAAGAGGAGAGCTGAACGGAGCAGGGTGACGGAGAACAGAAAGAGAGAAAAGGAGGTGCTACCCGATCAAGTTGCTTCCAGACCAATATACGGATTAAAATATTAACATTGCTGCAATCTCTAGGTGAAAGAGGCATTTTCTTTGTTGGTTTTGTTCAAAATTTGAGCAAATGGCATGTTGGATTATGATCATTGGTTTACAGATGTTGATTACCATAACATAACTCTGATTTTGGACATTACAAAATGGAAATGTTCCCAGTACAGAACCTGAGCTAGGGTTAAAAAAAAAAAAAAGGTATTGGTCTTTTTGTGATGATCTGGAAACTGACAGTGTCTGGATGAATCCAAAGGCCTTTTGGCTATTCCTCATTTTAAGAGGGAGGGGGCTACGAAACAGAAAGAGAAATTGTAGTCTGATTAAACACAGACGCTTTACTGGCATTTACATTTGATTTATTCATCCATTCAACTCTCTCGCTTTTTCAGTGAAAATTAGGGTTCGGTCCGACAAACAATGATCTGAGAGGAACAGATGAGCAGGGAACCAACGGAGACTGAAAATGTCCAATTACCTTCATTGGAAAAAGAGAAACTAAACAGAAGGAGCAAGTGAGACAGATACGGCTCACATCAGTAAGCACAGAATGTATGTTTGTTAGCTAATAAACCATAACAAAGAGTAACGTTACAGCTAGCTTCAACTCAAGGGTAACTTCAGGTTAATACGGTAAATGCGCATTTATAAAGTGGCTCTCGTGACGGAGGTCTAAAGTTCGCTGGACATGGAATAGGAAATGGGGAGGGTCACATGTCTGGTCTCCAGACACCTGCACATGGACTTGAGCCCCCAGTCCCCCCCCCAACCGCATCTCATCTCAATATTAGCGGAGGTAGACCACAAAGACTAATTGCCTCCGGTGGACTAGTCTGTGTAGTATGCAGAGCTGTTCCTTTGCTCCTTTGGTGTGTCAGTCATAGGTTTCAGTTTCCAATAGCAACAGGGTTTTTTTTTTCTCTACACCCTTCCACATATACCCAGAATCCTGACCCCATCATTCAAGACCTCTGGTTGAACGCCATCTGGCTACCTCTTGCCCTCTTACTCAATCGCACTTGCTAATAGGGATCCATTTTTACAAATATGTCAAATACGAAAAGATCCAGCGAGTTGAGACACTATTTGACAGTATTCTTAAATTAGCTGCGTGTATGGGGGATTTTGGCTTGATCTGGAGCCCTTAGACCCCACACACAGAGGCAAGGACTCCTGTGAGCGCAGCCAAAAGAGGTCAAATGTTTATTGTTGAATTTTAACTGACATTTGAGCGTGGGGATCGGCCACGTTCTAAAAACCACATAAGCACATGACTGGTGAATGTGAGGAGGCAGTGAGCAGCCAAAGTCTTTGTAGGGTTCCCAATAAAAGTGAGACAACTTCCTTTGCCAACATATATACAGTGTTATATTATGGACACCTTTAAAACACAATACAAATGTAAAATACTCAGTGGCTTCTTTTTCAGCACTAATCCCACAGAGTTTAAAAGCCAATGTTTGGATTTTACCTCGATGCATAGAATACTGTTTAGTAATGGCTGGACAAAAGAAGCTGACTGCAAAACCCTACAATTGATCATACAGAATCTATAATTCTGGGAATTCATGTAATAAATGACTTGAATTAATGGAATGAATGAATGAATGAGTGAATGAATGAGTGAGTGAATGAATGAATGGCGCATTTATATAGCGCTTCCTGTGTATTGCCATTCACCCAAAGCGCTTTACAATCATGTGGAGGGGGTCTCCCCTAAACCACCAGTGTGCAGCACAGAACTGCAAACTCATCAGAGAAAAAAGGTGACAGTGACGGGGTGGGCGGGGATGGTAGGGGACTTGTGATTTTAAATCACAAATCTTTAAAAAGTCTATCAATAAAGTATCTGAAAAAGATCTATTAAATAAAGACAAAATAAATCAATAAAACAAGCTAATGAAACAATAAGTAACATATGGTCCAACGCCATGTCTCAAGTCAAATGAATGAATCATCTTATAACAGGCATCCAATACTGACTTCCGGAAAAGGGGAATAACCAATGACATTTGAGATTACAACTAAAACAGCAAGCCCCGCCCCACGACAAAAATAAAAGTGTTCGCGCGAGCAGGTGAGAGAAGGTCAAGCGCAGGAATGATCGCGCGCGAGTGCTTGAATTGCGCACAGTTGACATGTCACACGCACGCGAAAGTTTGAAATGAACTTGCGGGCTCCTGTTTCCTCGCGTGTAGATCAGTTTTCCTCTCGCAGATATGATTTATCGCGCGCCCCAGCATCATTAGTGTGCTCGCTTATTTATGGCATAGATTTGCCGCCATGCACCTCCCTCTCTTGACAGGCGCGAGCTCAGTTGAGCTTCTGATCGTCCCGGATCGACCCCATACCCCTCCCCCCTCAAAAAAAGAAAGATCCGGTTCTACACAATTCACGTGAATGACAATGAAAACGACAATTGTCACCGAAAAGTGACACGTTTGCATCCACCTGGATGTGCGCTCACCACACACCAGCTACAGGTGGAGAAAAGAGAGAGATACAACCAATCAATGGATGGGATTATTGGGAGGCCATGATAGACAAGGGCCAGTGGGAATTTGGCCAGGACACCGGGGTTACACCCCTACACTTTATGATGAGTGTCATGGGATTTTTAATGACCACAGAGAGTCAGGACCTCGGTTTACGTCTCATCTGAAAGACGGTACTCTATTGACAGTGTAGTGTCCCCGTCACTATACTGGAGCATTAAGACCCACAGCCTCAGGATGAGCACCCACTGCTGGCCTCTCTAACACCTCTACCAAAAGCAACCTAGTTTTCACAGAAGGTCTCCCATCCAGGTACAGACCAGGCTCAACCCTGCTTAGCTTCAGTGGGCAACCAGGCTTGAGCTGCAGGGTGATATGGCTGTAGACTAATATTTTACTTGTACATTTAAGATGCATTCAAATATTTGGAAGATGTGTGCAATACATGTGCAGATGTGTGATTAAAAGAAATAAAAGAGTACTCGTATAATTAATAGTTGCAAATGTTTTTTTAGCATAGCTTTTGCCTTAAATCATCCTGCAGTGGAGACAGGACTAGTCTCCTCCACAGGCCAAATACTTTTGACACCTCTGATATAAACCAAGCAGTTACCCTCAGCTTACAGAGCAGCTACACTCTCTATGGGATCTGGACAGGTTAGCAGAATTTAACACGCACAGACAGGAAAAGGTATCATTGCTCATTTAAAGTAATTCTTGCAGTGATTGTAGAATGTATCTCCAAAAATAATACTTGTAAAGCACAGGTAGTCTTTGGACAGGGCAATCATTGCTTGAAATTAAGCCAATGAGCCTTTTTAGTCTTTTCTACTGTTATCATGGGCATCATCCATCTGACCACTCTACAGGCGACACTGTTAAGAGTGTCTGGCTGGCTAGACAGAGTCTCAGACACTAATCGCTAATGATGATGATAATGGAGTAGTAATTTGGTAGGATGCAGGTTTCTACGTGTTCTCGTCCTGAATCATGTTCCCTCATTTCCGCAGTAAACCTCTAAACTGCAACACACACCCAAAAACTACACAAACATACACACAAGGATTAGGATACCCAACCGGGACATCCGCTTTTTAGGTAACCAGACCTGACGGGGTGCTCAAAGAAAGAGCTAGAGACAGAGAACCTCAAACGATTACAATCGGGAGGACTTGTCTTAGTGCATGGCTCAATCAGAAGGAGGCAGGCGGAAATGCCAATGATAGTTCTACAGACAGTGACCTTTAGCCTCGACCCCTTGACCTACTGTTCCGTTTAGGAGATTAGGAGATGGGGTGAGATATCAGATCGCAACAAAACGTGACTGAGGTTAAGGGGTGTTTGGGAGATTAATGGCTGGAGATTTTTTATACAAAAGGTTGAAGGTTTGGTCCTAAACAGAGGTGACCCAGAATTTGAATCCTGCTCGAGTACGGTACTTAGTTTGAGGGGGAAAAAATTCTATAAACTACAGTATTTTAAGGTGTTGAACTGAAAAACGTATTGGATAACCATATGTGTCCAAATTAAACGCGTCTAGTTAATTAGTGATGCAAATGCTATAGAAATAACTATATACTCGCAGATACCAATTGTCAAAAACGTTCCCTTTATTCTAAGTGTGCACCACAGTTTTGTTCTGTAAACATATGCTACATTTCAAGCATTTGGGGTCAAGTATTTCTTGACCGTTATATTTTTGAATATAAAATAGCTGTTTTCTATTTGAATACATTTTAAAATGGAATTAATTTCTGTGATGGAGAATGTAAATATTTTAGCAGGCTTTTTTCGTATGCATCTCATATTTGTATTTCATATTCTTCATCCTAAAAAAAAAAATCATGCACAGAAACCTTGCACACTAATTCTGATGCATGTAAAAAAAAAAAATCTAAACAGCCGTAAATGGAGCCTTCAAGTAGTGAAGATGATTTTACTGTGCTCTAGCTTCTTAAATGGAGGAGAAAAAAAGGAAATATTGGGTCCATCCAATCCTAAGATAGGATGCTCCTTATTAAGGAGCAGCAAAATTATCAAGGGTGATTCAAAGTATACTTCATAATGTCAGTGGCTCGCTTGTTTGGTGTTTGCTCGTATGGTGGGTCTAAATTGTCAAAACACCTCTCAAGATGCTTACTACACATGCAAAACCCGCATAAAATTGAACCCGATCCAATTTATTTTTTTTTTATGACAGACAAAAATTCTGATAAATATTTCGGACTCTGTGTGAAATGGCCTTAACAGATGTCTTTTGTAACTAATGTCTTTACTTTCACATGATCAATTAAATTCTTGCTTTAGCATTATAAAAAAAAAAAAATAAAAATAAAGGAAAAAAACTTTAGTGTAGATTTTGATTGATAGTCTGATTTTGACGATTTGGATGTTTTTTTCCTTGCTATTATTGGATTTAAATACCTTTTTACATATGTAAATATGAATAATTAGATTATAGTGGTGAAACTGCACTGTCCAAGTTCACTAAATACACTGAGGATTAAAATGTAAATTTTGATTGGACAAGCAAATCGCTAAAAAGTGAACACAGGGCATCCTACATATGAGCAAGAAGAATAGCAATACTTGCCATTTTAAAAGAAGTTCATTCTATGTCGTTACATAACAGGTTGCTAAACAGATAATTTATTGGGGAATCCAAAAGTGCTTTTTCACACTTTTGTACATTTGTGAAATGGACTTTTCTTCTGAGAAATATCATAAAGGGAAATCATCCCAAAGCACCATTTCAAAGAGCCGTGTATTCTGTCCAACAGTCTGCAGACTGAGAATTCAGGGTAGGCCACACTAAACAGCTCGGCGCATCTGGCAACCTCATCAGTAATTCTAAGAACTCATAAACTGACCAGAGATCAGTCAACACTGGGAGAAATTCCTTGAAATAACACCCACTTGCACCAAGCATGCAATTAATTAGGAAAACACACAGAAACTGTTTGGAGCCGGTAGAACTTCCTCTCTGAAGTTCAGCGGCTTCTCTAGGGAATAGGCAAAGACAATGAGGCAGGTTTAATGACTTCATTACAAAAGAATGAAAGGTTAAAAAAAAAAAAACGCAGTTCAAAAATAGGTATGTAAACTGGCATCCAGGCAGCATGATTTGCTAATGAGAACATTTGGATGGGAGGATTATATACGCAGGTGTGAAAGCGTTTAAAGTGTGTTTGCACGCTCTTACCTAAGGTGCAAGTCCTCCGAATATTTCAGGCAGGCATAGATGAATTCTTTGAGTTGCGAGTATACTTTAGGCACAAATTCAGAAAATGGCAGCTTCTTCGGAAAAGGTATCTGTTTAGAACAATTATAAGAGTACGTAAATAAATACAGTACATTAGATCACAGAGCAGGTGTTCTGAAGGGTTTCAAATCAGAAATGTGAATCTTTTTTTGGGGGGGTGGGTCTACTTTTCTAGTCTGACAATTCTGCTTCTGGAGTGCCTTTTAACAGATGCCTTGACGTGTGCACTTCTATCGCAAGTGCTTTAAATGCAATCATTTTTTTGCTCCGTATGAAAAACAAATGCTGTTGATAGAACACTCTGGGACACTTCCTTTTTAAAAGAAAACACAAAGGCAGCTTAATTACATGAAAAAGAACAGCTGCAAGTATTACCAAGAAATATAGCATCCTTGATTACTATAACAGTATTGGCCAGTAGTTCTTGTTGATGCCATGGGAGAATTCAAATGTATGGCTTAGCTCAAGTATTTCAGGGGATGCGCATGTTAGTAATCAACTTCTTGGACAGCAGGAGGATATTTGTGTCTTTGAGGAGACTGGGGGGTGTGTAACTGAGGGAATCTGTGAGAAAATCTATGGAATAAAAGCTTTCTTATGTGCCTAATGTTCACCTTGTCAAGCTCTGGATCCTGGAAGGGGAATTGGCCTGCTATTTGCTGGTACTCTTCAGGGGATGCCACGGGAATGGGGCTGTAGTTGTCCTGATCCAAGATTTGCCTGAATAAACAGAATAAGTGTGAGGGGAAAAAGACCTGACTTCACAGATGAACTGACCATGAACCAGAGGGCAGGAGCAGGATATTAAAGAAAACTAAATAGTCTAAAAACCATTTATTGGACTGATGAGTGGTGTGTGTGTGTGTTTGTGTAACTCAGTCATAGCAAAGACGTATAACACATCTCCTCGAATGCCTGTTCCCACAGTAATGACATTCTCAGCCATTCAAAGAGTGCAAAGCGTCATTCTTTTATGGAGTGAGTCAAGTGTCTCTGACTGTGAACGTAAAACGACTCCAGCAAGGTTACAACAACCTTTCCATGTCATCTGCTCTTAAGATTCAGCAGAACAAATTGTAACCATCTCCCTCCAAGAAGCTTTAACTTTTTTTTTTCCTCTCCGTCTCAACAGCGAATTGACATATTTTGGATTAAATGCTTTTTAGAGGGATCCCGGCACAAAAAAAGAAGAAAATATTTGTCCTTCAAGCAATATGATTTAGTCATAAGGGGATATTTAATCAGTGATTTTAGATGGTTTGGCTTGACCACAGTTCCCTGTCCTTCAACCGTCCAGCAATCCACAACCTCTGCAGATATAAATCACGGAGTACTACAGGTATCACATTCAGGCAATTTCCTTAAATGGTAGTTTGATATAGAGCATTAAAAATGGATATTTCATTAAAAATGGATGTGTGGTTACCAAGTATTGAATTGAAGAAAAGAACATATGACGTACAGTAAACACAATCTGATTTAAGTTGATTTGGACATAACTCGATTAGTGTAATTCCTTCAGTATGGATTTCTCAGGGGTCACAAGGTGATAACCAAATCATCATTATCCTTACTCAAATGAGGGATAGAGATGAAGAAAACTAAGAAAGGGAGAAAGAGAAGATAGAAGGCACCTGAAGGACTGATTCCACTTTTTCAGCAGGATCTCTCCATATTGATCCCTCATCTCCAACAACATATCAAACAACTGGTTTACTGGAAAACCATAACCCTGCAGGGAGAGAGAGAGGAGGATAATTCCAAGTGGAAGCCAATTAAAGCAAATCTAAGCAGAAAACAGGATGAAATTGTGTTTATGCATTTACACTTGATATTACGATTAATTATACGAAAATAAAACAAATAACATACTAGAGGTGTCAAATTGATTCATCTTGATTAATTGGTTCTAGTTTACATAATGTATGTGTGTGTACTGTGTATATTTACATGCATATATACATATGCATACATACATATAATAAATATGTAATATATTTATTAAACCATATATACATTTAAATATACACATGTAAATCTCTCTTAAATATATACATGCATGTGTATGTATCTATATATATATATATATATATATAAATATGCACGTATATACTGTACATATTATATGTGTGTGTACTGTGTATGTTTAAACAAAATCTTATTTTAGATGTGATTAATATTGATTAATTGGTTTGCATGTGCTATAACATTTGTAATGTCTAGTCAATGTCTCTAGTCAATGCTAATGTCTGTAACTATATTTCCTTTTTTTAGAACATATCTCTGTATGTAATTATTTATAACTACATGAAGTAATCAACATTTAATTTCATAAATCTTATCCAGTGATAGCCGAAGTTCTTAAATGTTATCTTTAGGTACTACCCCACTCACCTGCAATGTGTCTGCAAACAGCACAATAAGATTCTTCAGATCTAAAATCAGGTCTGGATCAGTGCAATAAGACTAAGGAGACAAGTGAAAGAGAGAGAGATGGATTACCTGACAAAAATGTAAAAAAAATAAATATCTCTCTTTTCTAAAGAGCTGTTCAGTTGTAGTCCTAAAACCCAGAAAAGGATTAGGGATCTCTCTGAAATTTGAAGAATATTGTTTTTAGAAGAGTGTTTGTAATGTAATAGTAAAATGATGTCTGCAGTTTGCTAGCTACATAAGGACAAGAAATACCACATAGATTTGCATTCAACAGCTGCATATACACTATATTACCAAAAGTTTTCGCTCACCCATTCAAATGATCAGAATCAGGTGTGCTAATCACTTGGCCTG
>JAUMHR010000052.1:7585464-7603140 GCA_032361145.1 Enteromius fasciolatus | reverse complement strand
GGAATGGGATGGCACTTCAGTTCATAGAATGAGTAAAGGCAGGTGAGCGAATACTTTTGGTAATATAGTGTATATTATACATACATTTTTAAATTAAACAATGGTTTAATCTGTGTGTAATTTACACTACTGTTAAAATTTTTTCTTTTTTTAAATGATTATTGCTTTTATTTAGCAAGGATGCATTAAAATTGCTCAAAAGTCTAAAGAATCATGCAACAACAGCTTGTGAAAATTCAGTAATAAATTACATTAAAATAGCGCAAGCATAAGGATATTTTTAAAAATGACAGTTTTTACTGTATTTCTGTACAAATAAATGCAGCATTAAGAAGCATAACAGATTTCTTATAGAAACATTTAAAAATCCTGCCAACCATAAACTTTTGAATGATAGTGTTGTAAATATAACAAAAAAAACACTGTAGTATCTTCAAGTAATGGTACTGTACCCACACCTTCTTGTACTAAAAAAACCACAATCCTAAAAACCCATCAGAAACTCATTACCCTTCCAGGCTGATCATAAAAATGATGACATCTCAACTGAACAGCTCTAATGCTCAGCTTGCTTAGTGTATGTTAGGAGTGTAGAGTGTGCATACATACTGAATGCGTACGCAATGCTGCAATGGTTTTTGAGAGGGCCAGCTCCCACAATTCTTCCACATAAGCCCTGTTAACCAGGCCCTGCGTGGTGTGCAAGATGTGGTCCTCCACCACAAAAAAACTGCAGGATATATACAGGAGAAATACAGGAACAAATTGAGAGAATGTTGGAAAGAGTATGAAGGAGAAACAGTAAGTACATTATAACATATCATTAAACCACGTCAATAATGTCCCAAGCGGCCACAATTAAGCTTTCCAGCAAACAAAAGCATCAGAGCCATTGAAGATCCTAGCAACATTCCCAAAAAAATCCCAGAGATCCCACTGTGTGAGTGCCCGAAGCCTTTTTTGCGCCACTTAGGATGTTTTTAAAAGCTTCCATTCCAGACACCAACTTTTCCGATATTCCCCTTCAGACGCTCGGAATAACAAAATCTGCCACTCCACATCCACAGAACCATAAATTCTAAAGCTCAGAGTGTTTTTCGGCAGCGCTGGGATGGAGAATCAGGAAGGGCCAGAGGAAAGGGAGCGTTTGGCTAAAGGGAGGGTCTGAATGCAGAGCCAAAAAAAGGTTTCGGCTGTTTTAATTCTCTTCTATATTAAAAATGAATGTAGTAAGCACGTATAATTGATTTTCTGTTAATTTGGCCATTCAAAACAAAATGTGCACTGCACTTACCCAACAATTTGATTGAAGTAGCGCCTGTACCCCTCTAACGTTTCATGCTGGAGACCACAGGAAAGAGAAAGAAGAGCTTATGAACATCAGTTAACCGAGCAGACTACTATTACAGTTCTTTATTATTTAAGAAATCAACTAAATTACAACCTCGAAACATTTTTTACATTTTTGTCAGATTTATTTATTACTTTTAAAGAATGCTACCTCTTTTGCCTCAATAATAAGTCATATGACTGACCAAATAACAACATATCTTCAACATAGCAAATTTCAAACAAAAAAATAAGGAAGATTAAAAATATAGAAAACTATATATGAACACCTCTACACATGAATTTAAGCAGAAACTTGTACAGTTTTATACTGTAATGATAACCGCTTACCTCACACTTCCTGAGAGAGTTTATTTGAGGTGATGTTAGTGATTGTGGGAGGTGCAGTGAATATGATCGAAGGGTATAAAATAGTCAGACAAAGCATGTGCTCAGGTTGAGTGATGGCGTACCATGTTAGAGTGAGGCTGCAGCACTAGTCGGGCTTGTTTCCGCCGCTGCTTCCTGTAGTAGTTCTCAAACGTATCCCGGGCACCCTGGGTAAAGCAGACACACATTCTAAACACCTGACTGAGAATAAAGCTGTTTACTAACAATAACTCTGTCAGAACTGAGTACCAGTCATTGAAGACGGAGGAACGAAGAAGTGGAGGTGATGACTAAGAGAAGCAGTAGACACAGGAAAACAGATTTTCGCTTACAGAAGCCATGCTAAACTTCAAATAAGAGCATATCAGGTGCTTTCTCTCTCGTAATCTCATAGTACGATTCAGAATACAGCTTGTGGTGCAAAAACAAAGGCCTTCATTCACCGCTTAAAGACTTGATCCTTTTTCCAGAAACAAAGAGTGCAGTTTTTGTCTGCCTTACACAGACTGCTATCAAAGGCGATACGGGCATAACACCAACGGCATGCACACACTTCCCGGTCAGGACAGAATGCAGAAACAACACAGTAATGCACAGAGCGACAGAGATAAAAACAGAAAACAGAAGCAGTGCAGTGGGACTTATCGCTACTTCCGGTTAAGGGCCTCTGAATTATTTATCTAGCCAGAGCGGGTGACTGTACCTCTCCTACAAAGATAATAAAACAGGACAAGATGAGACCACACAGAACCATTTACTAAATAACAAAAGTGCCGTTTCAGATCTAGTGCGCTTTTTGGCTGGTCCACAGTCACAGTTGGTAGTTGCAACACAGTGTGAGACACTAATAGAGCTCCTCATGTAAAGTCCACAGACATGATCAATTAACTCCAGAGTCTGAGATTGCTAAGCTAATAAAGCGATACAGCAAGAAAACAGAAATAATAATAATAATGCACTGTAAAGCTTTTTTTTTAAAGAAAAAAAGAATAAAATGATACAGTAGAAACTTAACTGCAAGTTATGTTAACATCTGCTAAAAAGAAAAACTTCCCATTGTGTGCCATTTTACTGTAAAACGCTGACAAATTCGTTTTCTTGTATGTAAATGTCATTTTATTATGCTGAATAACTTTTTACAGTAAATGTCTGGCAACCACAGCTAAGTTTTAATAGTGCATTTTTAATTAAACGTAATTCTTTAATATATATGTTTTTTTATTGCATTTCACTGAATAAAATCAGTATTCATAGTACACAACTTCAACTTTGTCTACCATTTTGACTGATTTTTGCACTGATTAAATCACAAGGCAGGATAAATTAAATGAATTATAATTCAGCTAACCTTCGCATCAGCCATCACGTTGGTGAACGTACGATGACTTAAATGCTGACTGTAAAAGGAAGCTACCTAGGTTTTTGAATTGAGTTGTAGCCTACTACAACCTTGTCATTTAGCTGATGCTACAGCCAATTACAGCATACTTATGCAAGAGTCGTCAGTAAGGGCACAATAGTAATACGGAGTCTCTCGAGAGTTTAAACCAGTAATCATTCGGTTACATAGCCCAAATAGTTAACCCAGACCACCCAAATGTAATGATGTGTGGGGGAAAATAAGGTTTGAGAAGTAAGAATTGAAGGAGAAAAAAGTGGGCACAGAAATGGAAAAGCATTATATAAATTTGAATGACTTCAGAACAACCTTAAACCTTTAATAACAGTAGGGATCGAACAGATATTCTGCTTTGACCACAGAGGCCTTCAGAACACAATGAAAGACAGAAGGTGAAACAATTCAGCGTGGAACAAAAGAATTTAGTGCAATGCTACATTTTCTTTCTCACAAAAAGTGCTGGGAAGTCGGATTCATTTTAGTCAGTGGGTTAATTCATCAACTTATTTAAAAAATGATTCAATGATTCATGACCACTCAACTTTGAAGCTGCAACTTGTCAAACTGTAAGCTGCCCCATAATTTAAAGTAGCTTCCCCAAAACTGAACCGTCTACAGTGGGGCAAGCTGACTCCTACACAATATACAGTCATTGACGACACTGACTCTTTGAAGCAGGATGTGTATTACCTCAGAATCCTTAAAAAGAAATTTTGGAGAAGGAAAAAAGGATGTTTGAGAAGGATGCGATGTTCTGTGTGAAGGGAATTTAACCGAGTGTGTCCATCCTGTTGGCTATGCAAGCTCTTCTGTGGTTACTAGGACTGAGAAGAGCAGGTCTACCAACTGCAGTCTAAACCCAGTTAATAGTGTCCAAACGCTTCATCTCTTTTAGATGTTCCTGAACCTAAACAGTCAAAATCAAAAGCAGGACATTGCCAAAATCAACTATAGAAGAAAGATGCGCACTAAAGTTCAGCTGAACTTCCCTCCACAAAGTTCTAGTGCCTTAGATCTCCAGAGCTGCACTAATAAAGACAGTGCATATACAGCGGTGCTAGCCAGCTGAATTTTGGGTGTGGTTCTCAGGGTTGGAGAAGTAGGATGGAGGCCTTTACTGTGGTTCTCCTTCTCCTGCAGTTTCCCACTGCAGCTGGCCCATCACAACCAGCCTGTGTTTACGCTGTTCAGAACACTGACCAGAACTGTCAGAGATCTGACCTTAAGATCCGTCAGGAGCTAAGAGGAGGAGTTTGAGCTGGAAGAGGGTAAAGGAGATTAAGAGAGAAAGTAAGTAACTGAACAGAATTGAATCCATCTCAGATGTTCTTGTCCAGAAAATGGACATGTGTGCTGCTTTAAAGACATTGATGAAGAAATTCGGTAAATGTGTTCCACCACCAATGCATTCTAATAACAAGTGCAAAATGGACAGAAATAATTTAAATCAATAACAAAAAAAGTGAGCAAACAGAGGTAACTGTAATCCCTTGAGATCTCCATCAGCCTCTCGTCTCAGACACAATAGCACCATTAAATCTCAATGGCTGCACTTGAGGTCAGACCGGTTTAAAAGGAAAACACCATTTCAGTTTGGCTGTTTTCTGGCAATGCAAAAACAATAAGCATTTATGGTAAGTGCAAGACCTTGAGGCAGAAAGGTCACATTTTTTCCTCTGTTTTTTTATTCTATTGCAGTCCGCTGTTCTCTTTTCATTCCACCACTCCAGAGGAATAATGTTTGTCCGTTTGAACTTTATTATCTGAAGATTCCTAAAAATGTCAATTGTTTGATAGCAGTGTGACGAAAAACCTAAAACACATGGTCTTCAACTCAAGTTATTCAAGCCAAACTTGACCAAAGAACAGGCGGTACCCTCTGGCACCCTGACCTCTTCCTTGTTCGGTTCTCTTTCTTCATCCTTATTCTTTTCTTGACTTTCCAACAGGAGTTCAACTTCCTGTCCCTCCACAGCAGCTCCACACTTATAGTTCCAGGCCTCAATGGCCTGTACTGTCTCACACACGTACAAACATGCACAAAAAAAGGCAAGGGACACCGTGGCCGGGTCACAACCCCCTGGTATGAAGGAAACTCAGGTGAACCCCCTCAGCGTCTCCTGCAGATTCCCAGTCAGGCCATCTGGAGTACAGCCAGCCCAGAAGTCAAAGCAGACCCAAAAAGGGGCCATTGTACATGTACAGCACCAAGGTCATGAACAATTTCTATATTTGACTCATTATCCTCCCTTCCATAAGTGTCTCTCTGCCCTTTTACAGTAGCAGGTAGCCATGTTTACATAAAGTTTGTTTAAATTAGCAGGAGCGATGTCACACTAAGGCAGATCGCCATATAAACATACAACAGCCTCAACAACTTCCTTCCTGTGGAGGCCTTCAGGACAGGGAATATACAGTGAATGGGAAGTATATGCCATATGTGCATTCAAACACGGGCATTCACTCACCGTTTAAACAAAAACGTCCTTCAGGGACATATAAAGTGCAATTCTGATTGTTTTTGTATAAAGTAAGCAGTGTGATTTCCCAGGGTCTGAGGTGACTCAAGGGTCACCAGGGAAAGGAAACACAAAAACATGAACATTCCTTCTTAAAAAGAATTGCTTATCGGCGCTCTCTTCTCATTTGTTTGCTTTCTTTCCTATAACCTCAAAACAGTGTTTGTATGTGTCCCTTCTATGACTCCCTGGTCACTTTCAAACAACTCTTGTCCTCTACTTTTCCTCCCTTTCGTTTGCGTCCTCAGACGGCTCCTAGACCTGGTCTCCAGAACTGGTCAGAAAAAGGGCAAGATGTGAACTCTAAAGGCTTCCTCTCTACACCGATTCCCCAGCATGCCATTCTCACCAGCTTCCATTACAAAGACCATTGTAGTAATGACAGTTTGTCGGCTCACACTCGAAATTTACAGGCCGGAGGGTCATAAAAGTGACATTCCACCACCTCAAACAATTTGGGAGTCTTCATGAGGAGCTGTCAGCACGTACACTCCGAAAACAAACACGTGCGTATTCACATTTTCAAAAAAAAATAAAAATACCCGCCCAAGCACGTAGACCTACACCCAATTATTGGTCGTATTTTAAAGCATGCTACAAAAGCAAACAGTTTAAAGACTTTTGACTCCATTAGATGCGTGTCTAGCAAGTTAATAGGTAATAAATGAACAGTGATTCATTTAAAAAGTGTTTTTCATTACTTGTGGCTGTGTCAAATGCAATGCAATGTTTGTGCAGGAAACATTCCAGGGTACTTTTGGGTGGAGAACTTGCTGGTAAACTATGGAGCACTTTCCACTAGCAAATTTCAGCAAAGTCATCAATCAACAACTGTGCAGTTTTGATTTAAAATGACCAGCTATGATGGATTAACAGATGTACTTATAAAGAAACATAAATCTATTTAGGGATGCATGATTTGGACCACATAAAAATTCATAAATTGATTATTGTGTCAAATATTGCAATTTTGTAATTAGAAATACGACGATCTAATATCCAGATAAAGGCCATTTAAAAACAAAGACTTCACAAAAATCACAATTAAATAAATGTTCAGCAAAAACTAATGTGCACACGATCCTTTCAACTTCATATCCACTGGCCACTGTGATTTTTTTTTTAGTTAAATCACGCAATCTTACATTAAATTAAAATGATTTACATATACACTTCCATTCAAAAGCGTGTTGTCAATAAGATTTAAATTTTTTAATGTCTCTTTTTTAACACTCACCAATACGGAAAATATAGTAGTTTTCTCAAATGTTTTTTTTTAATTGATATTCAAGTAATGCTTAATATTTTTGTGGAAACATTGCTACAATTATTTAGAATTATTTAATGAAGAGAAGGTTTAATTAAAGTGCATTATTGCTGAATTTGAGTATAATGCATAAAAAAAAAAAAATACTGACTCCAAACTTTTGAATGGTAATGTAAAAGAATTACTCACAATAAAGTCCCATTAGCACATTTTGCATCATCTCGGACACACAAAAAACACACATTTGTTCACACAAACTGACTTTATCATGAACATATTCTGAAAACACACAAGACATTTTCTCTCTGAGAACCACAAATGGCCTCAGGGAACAAAGTGCAGGTTATATGTGCAAGTGTGAGGGCCAACACAGAGATCATATTCTAAAAGAAAAAGACAAATCGGACAAATGAAACCTGAAATAAAACAGATTGCAAACAACACATACTCACCAATACAGTGTAGATGTGTAAACAGCGATACACAGGAGAGAAGTCCACCAGGTCCTGTGCACCAGGAATCTGCAATACAGTACAGTCAATGAGAGACACATTACCTGTACGGATAAGCCACACTAAAGCAGGGAATCTCTGGGAACTATTTTAAAATGTTATTTTTCAGCTAGAATCTATTACCAATTCAAAGGTCATTCAAGTTTCTGGTTTTCTTTCGCTTTACATCCCTTTGACCTGAACCACCCTTGACCTTACCGGTAAGGAAAGACTGTTTTCTAAAAGTAAGCCAAACAAATGGACAACTAAACAATGCCAGCTTTGATCTTGCGCCTGCAAAATGGCAACCAGGGACATACAAACCCAACTATGTTGTGGCACCACCAACAATAACCCAGAGAGAATGTGGAAAAAACAATTCAGTCTTGATGTACCACAGGGACGGCACTGGAAATGTCTGTCCGGTTCAGGGACGGCATGTTCACATTAAAATGCTCCCCTAGAAACAGTTTACAGACAGGACAAAGGGGCGCAAAGGGACATCGTTCAGGTGGCATGGGGTCATTAAACGGGCAACGATCTGCATTTCTGGATACAACCCGTTTCTCAGGAAGCCCCTGAGCACAGAGATTCGAGCAGATTAAAGGCTGGCACAAGCAGAAGCCAGAAGAGGAAAACATGATGACGCACGGGCTGATTGAAGCTTGGAGGGAAGGGAAGGGGGAAAGGTCAAAAGGTATTAACCTTACAGGGGTCACTTAAAAGTAGGTTTTCACTTTTTTGTGGAACTTATTATAATGTGAGGAGCTGATCAAACAGATTTCAAAATATATCATTTATGGCATTGAGTAATAAATGCAACAGTAGTCAACAAATTGCATTTATTTAGCAGGTTTTCTCAGCTGCTTTGGTACAAAAGTGTCCAATAACGCAAACAGAAGACAAAAGTGTATCACCAGTCTTTTGGTAGAAACACAACAAGTGCCAATCTTGTGTTGCTTGGGTTTGACCAAGCGAAGACACCACGTCAAAACAAGCAAAGAAGTCACACAACACAAACAATGCTTATCTGAGCATGTCAAAATAAACTCAAAGTAAACTAAACAGCGAACACCGACTGAGAGTGTCTCGTCTGCGTCACTTTGATTTGTCTCTCAGGAGCTAAGCGAGACCGGGAATCATCTTTTCTCTCTGTGTGCCGGTGCCGGCAGCCACAGCTGGGGAGCACGTCTTGCATGCTCCACACGTCTCACATTGCTGCCTCAGAGGAGCGGGGCAGCCCTAATGACACTAAACGACTGCAGAACTGAGACGCTTCATTAAGAAAGGGAGGGGATCCTGGACTGGGCATGCAGCCCAACAGCAAGTCCATGGGGATATTAGAGTAAAGCAGGAGAAAGGGACTAACTGAGAGGGACACAAACAGAGACAGAGAACTAGGATTCATCAATATTCAGAAATTGGTCCAATTTTAAAAAAAAATGGAACGGATTTTCATGAATTTTGGCTAACATGGATGGAACGCTGTAGTAAAATACTGTCATAGTGTTTTGCAGGTCTAAGTCGATTTTTCAGAAGAAGCCATGAATCAGTCAGAGCTGAACAAATCTGACTTACTAGCTTACTAGTTTAACTCAAGCTTAAAGAATCAGTTCACTTCCAGAATAAAAATTTCCTGATAACGTACTCATCCTCATGTCATCAATTTTTCACCATATGGTTTTAAATAAATAAATGGAGTTCTGTACTACTTTAGCCTACGTGATATGTGACCATTTATCGTTTATTTGACAGCATGTGGTTTTTTGTCTCAAAACACACAATCTGCGTCTGTTTTGTTTTGTTTGTTTGTGTTTCTGCCTATCTCTGTTCTGGACTTGCACACAAAATGCATTGCAATCATTTCCCAAATTTGTGGGGAAATATTATAACATCTATAAATAAAACATGACAGAGTCAAAACACACTAAAAGGTAGATATACATATATAAAAAAAAGGAATGTATCATCGTATTGGAATCAGCTCATTTGTTTGTTTGAAAAATGGCAAGCAGAAACGCCATGAAAAACCATGACAGGTTCATCTTTACCTGGTATATCAAAAAAATCCACACCAAGAAGAATCGTAACAAGGATCATTAAACTGCTAATGATTTCCATCTCTACAAAGGACTGAGACAAAAATAAACAATAATATGAAAAAGACGGATTCTATGTTTTTTTCTGATTTCATAAACTGCCCCAAATATAGTGATAAAGGCTTGAAATTAGTTGAAATGTTCACAATTTTATTGTGACTCCGGATATAAATCTTGTTCTCTCTCACCTCATCTTCCTCTTCATCCTCCACATCTAATATCCCAGAATCCTTTTCTGAAAAGGGGTTGTTTTCAGTTCTGTCCACCTCTATCCCCAGGCATGCTCCCTTTCGTATCCTCCGTCCACTCACTGATCGCTGCTGTGACGTCACAGCATTGTCACGAGCGATCTGCACCTGTGCCTGGAAAACAAACACAAACACAGAAGCTTTTGACTAAGGACACACACAAATATAAATCATTACAAACGAACAATTTCAATAAAATCTTAATATCTAAATATTACTTGCAAACTATTTTAAAAGTGCATAAAACGCTTAATTTTATTACGATAAAACATTATCAAACAAAAAGAAAAGAAAGAAAGAAAAAAGGAATAACTGCAGAATCCTACATGCACTCAAGAAGGAACAAAACATGAGTCAGTCATTTTCCCTGTGACATCCCAAGTCAATAGGATATTGTGCTACACACTGTCTTTCCCATCAGTGCCAACAAAGAGAAGGGCACCTGTGAATAAAGACCTCCCATATGCAAAACATGAGAGTTCAAATGAGTTTTCCTCAATAGAACACTATTCTTTACTAAACACCCTCTGACGTCAGGATTACGTTCAGCGCTCACGCAACTCTCTCCTCAACGACCCCTCAAGTTATTCGTTGAGGAACAAGATTCGGGGCTGGAGGGCTCTTAAAGCCAAAAAAGGGGCATCTTTATAGAAAACGTGAATGGAGAGAAATAGTCAACGCCATGAGGACGACAGAATAGAAACCAATCAGTGACAATAGGATGCAAGGTGAATGTTGTAGCTGCTCGGAGGTTCCACAAATGTCAAGACCACACTGTTTATTCAGATTATTTATCTTGAGAACAAGAAAATGCACTAATTGGACTGTGTAAAGATTGAGTGTTGTCATTGTATTCATCTAAGAATTGTCTGAAGTTCTAGTCCTCTTTTAATCTGGAGTAGAGGCATGTGCGTCATAGCGAGGGTGTATCAGATGGTGGCACATGAAGAGACCTTTGCAATTGCAGAATTCCTTCCCATTAAGAGCATCAGAATTAAAGGGCTTCATTAAAAGGAAGAGATTAGAAAATATTAGCTCATCGTTTAAGTTCAATTTTGTTCAAACGTAATACAGAGCTTAATGTTTATTTGCTGGTGCGCAGAGGTGGTCCTGATCTTCTCATAGAAGAAAGATCACTTTTTTTCCAACATTTTACTTATGAACCAAAGAAGCAGCATGTTACAGTGGTGTGTTGTCTATTGTGCTTCATTGGCTGCTGTGTTCCACTTGTCTGGATCGGTCGCCTCATCTTAAGTAGAGGCATTTGCGTCAGAGTGATGGGGTACGGGATGGCAAACAAAAAGAAAGAAACGCTGCAAAAATTCCTTCCCTTCAGCATCCCCCTAAGAGCCCTAACTTGCAGTTATCCACAGCAGCGATTTCAGGATTTAAACAAGAATGTAACTTTGCTAATGCACTGATGGAAAATTCCAAATAAGAGAAGACTGTTCCTTGTTAAAAAATTAATTGGCATCCAGAAAGCACCATAAGTTGATAGAATGTGGCATGATCTGTGAAGAACTTGCTTCCTTCAGAAATATTTGTAATTCCAGCTTCCCAAAAGCATTGACATTTTTCTACAATTTTTTATACTGTATGCATCGTCACTTTTACAATAATGTTTGTTGTTACATACTGTGTAAATATGAAAAGGCATAGAGATTCTAGAATACTAGGACTCTAGAGTAGCAGTATGCAAAATGTACTCTAAAATAAAATAACAGAGTAAGTTCAAAGCTGAAGCATTACAACTCATAAATAAATAAAACCCCTTCTTCAAAGAGATTTTATACTTAAAATAATGCTCGACAAGGTGATGAATTCCACAAAAGCAGATATAACCAACCTCTAACCAACACAAAGCAGAAGACAAAGTGACTATTTTAGCAGTAGTTCTGAAGCTAGCGGAAACATTTGTCATTTCAATGTTCTGATATATTCCTACAGACGAAATATACAAACAGAGTTAAAGAAAACAAAACTGAAATAGAAATGGGCTGAAAGTAACTGACAGAACAAAAGGGACTTGGGGGAGGGGGCAGATTCAAAAGAAAAGGAAGATTCAAATTCAAACTTGAGGTCTATAACATAATCTTTGACTAACCACTTCTATACACAGTACTCCACACACATACAGACTCTCTGTGCTCCACAGCTTACAATGGAGCCATTATTACAGCACTGGATCTCCCAATATATTTATTTTCAGATCATTTGTTAGTGGAATTAAAACAATCACAGGCTCAGAGACTGGGCCTAATTTCCAGTGGAATAGGAACCAGTCTGCAAGTCTGGATCACAGAGCCCCTAGACAAACAGCCTTCTGTTATTAGTGGTTCGCTCTCGCGCTTACTCGCTCCTCTGGAGTTGAGGATGGAAGAATGAAGCAGGGAGGAGGGATGCAGAGCCATCCAACACTCAAGAGAAGCCATCTCTGCTATGGAAAGGGAAGTGGATCTACTTGAGGTTGAGGGTCTTGCCCTGAAATAACCGATTTATTGCCCAAAGGTATTCAGTGGTAGTAGCAATGCCATCTGTCTTGTGACATCAGCCTGAAGAACGTGGAAACTTCAAGCACTTCTCCACACTACACTAACAATGTGACCATAATATGCGGTGATGGATGGGCAAAAATGACTAAGAAGTGGACAAATACAGAGTCAAAAAAAGAAAAGTGAAACCCCTGAACAGAAGAGAAACATAAATGATGGGAGGAACAGGCGCTCTGTTCTTCATCAGTCAGCAAAGAGCAACCGACCCATTCTTCTCTAGCTTCTACAGTCAGAATGTCTCCAACGTCACTCCACCGCAAAACCACTGGTGCAGAAACCCACAAAAAAGGGAAAAAGCGACGGCACCCTCCTGTATTTAACAGCAGAAACCACTACTGAAGCTGCAAAAAGGCCACAATGAGCGCCAACATGTAAGCAGAGCAGTCACATCTGTTTGCGAGGAGAAGTCGCAGGTCAGAACCAGGAGCCAGCGTCTGTGTCAGCAATCAAGCCTAAGAGAGTGTTACAGATTGATTCTCCCAGTTAACAGAAAGCTTGTGCAAGGTGACATTAGAGCTTGATTTATCGTTCACTTGGTTTACTTTTGAGGAACAACTCCATAGCTTTGCTCTAATCAGCACGTGCCTGGTTACAGCCAAAACACACACACACGTGAACGCGCGCCAACAAGACAAATCTTACAGGACTCAAAGACATGCAAGAAAACAAACTTTAATAGGAGGAATGTGAGGCTTTGGCAAGTGCTGGCTGGACGGCCACTTTGTTCAAAGGTTACTGGAGTTTGAATTTTGGTTTAACTCTACACTGACATTCCACTTCTGCGGGAGAGATTACAGAGCGGCAGAGACAGGCAGAGTCTGGGGTGACCTCTGCTGCCATCTACTGGATGCAAGTGGAACTACAAGATGGAGAGCCTTGGCTGGTGGAAATAAGGTGAGGTGAGATCAAATCGAGTGTTTTGTTAGTTCATAAGCCAAGAAATAAATTGGAACATTTTTTAAATTTTCCAAAAAAAACAAAAAGGAAGTGATGTAAAACTCCTTGTTTTAGCACATTGCTGTGCAGTTGTTAGTGTTTTGGACGGGTTAGTTACTGCTCAAAGTAAAATACAGTCCTAAAGTCCTTACAACATGACAACACAAATCAGAATTTGCCTAAAATAGATTTTTTTTTTTAAAAATCGACATGTAGACCGAACCTGGAAGTTCTCAGCTAAAGCAGATACTTGAGGTCCCGTTGCCGTTTCTACCAAAAACCAACTTCCCTTTTATTAGTAGATAGACCTGGAGATACAAAGTCAGGCTCCAGTGCAGAACAATTCATTCAAACAGTACGTTCCTAAAAGAGAGTCGATGAAGATCAACTCCAGCCGTTCCCTGGATCAAGGTTTATCTCAGAGACTGGAGCAGTAGCTGAAGTTGGCGGCCAAGACCGGGTCAAACATGGATCGGATCAGCGTCAGCAGAATCTGGGTCAAATTGAAGTCCATGATGGGAGATGGTGAAGGATGCTGGGGTGAAGGAAGAGCAGTTAACCACGTTTTGAACCCGAACAGCCACGCATGGTTAGGACACCACCACGTGGTGATGTTGACACAAATATGTGCGTGCATTTGACTGGGTGCTTGTGCATGCTGCAAAGCGTGTGGTTCAAGAGTTTGAACACTGTTCTGTACAATTAGCTGCTTTATGCCAGAGGCCACTGAAAGGGTAGGACAGGCACCCAAGAAAATACATAACCAAAATCATATGGCCCAGTGTGTTTCATTATCTGTTTGGCAATCTCGTCCACCTTGCATGCAATCAATTTTACACTCTGGGATTAATCCTTACAGCTTATGCAAATGGTTTAAAATGGCACAAGAACTTATTTGCGCATCTGCATGGCTCTCTGTGGGGTTTTGTTACGGTCAGTAGAAATTTATGAAACAAACATGGAATATTGACCGATTGTTCCCAATTTGACTCCATCTCTTGTGCAATCCACCCTTCACCCAGTTACGTGATTCCTTTCTTTTCTACTCCCATAATCGCTTCAATAAATCCCAATAATGAACACAGATGACCCACTACACCAGGAGGTCTCAAACTCCAAAGACCTAGAGACATGTGGTGGGCTGGCTGAAAAATTGCAACCAATACAAGGAGTAAATTTTACATTTTTAGTATTCAAACTTGAACTTGGTGAGAAGTATACTTCTTTTATTCCTTTTTTCATAGTTACAAACTTTTTTTTAAGTATCTGCCTTTGTGTTAATGATGACAGAATTTTTATTTTTGTATAAAGAGTATAACTTCAATTGCATTGCTGTTTTACGTAGGTGTGTAATAAGGCATGTTGAACTCTAATCTAGAATCTGCAAAATCTAAACCAGAAAAATTGTCAGCTTTAAAATCCAAGCATGATGTTTCACATGTAAATATAAATCTCTTTTTTTATGTAAATTTAAATAACTTCCAAAGAATGATACCACATGGCGCTAACACAAACTTAAAGATGTGAGTTCCCTTTGAAAAACAAAGCAGATGATCAGAGAGTTCAAACCAAACAGTCCCCACCATCCAGATTGGACCGGTGGAAACTCACCAAGCACCAGAGGTTCGGGAGCCAACAGTTTGCTCAAACTATGGACCAGGGCGCAGGCTGATGAGGAGAGAGGAAAAAGGGACAAAGTGGAACGAAAGGCTGGGCCGGGGCGACTGGAAGCAGACCAGCAACAGAGTAAACGGGTATCTCTGATTACAACTCATGGTGTCCACATGCATTTGCTCATGAATGCATTAAAACCTGCTGGTTGAACACATATCTACTGTACCTCAGCCTACCTGAATGAATACACATATTGTATTATTCTCCAACTAGCTCTCTCTCCTTCAACATCAGAGTCAAAATTAACTAACTCCAGAAACCAGTGTTGGGGAAGCTACTTTGAAACTCTAGCTTGCCAAGCTACATGCTACTCATAATTTGAAGTGATTAAAGTATAGTAAAAGTACAGTAAAATTTCTATTGAGGAAAATGTTACAAAACTAGTCCCAGATACAAAAAGCAGCCAACTACGTTACTACATTAAAGCTGGTCGTTAAATTTAAAACTACACAAATACAACTAAAACTACAAAATTATATCATCTATAAAAGCAGCAACACAAATAATGAGTATTAAAGCTTAAGTCGCGAGTTCGAGTCCCAGCTTGCAGACCTTTCCCAATCCTATCTCTCTACCACTTCACTCCCGGTCAACATTGATCTATCCTATCAAATAAAGGCAAAAAAAAAGCGCAAATAAAATTAAATAAGTAAAATAAAATAAACACAGTGCATATATAGGACTTAGCTAGAAACATCAGCAGAAATTAACTAAATTTTTTTTTTTCAAAGAACACATAGGGCCTATTATGTTACCCTTTAGCATAGGGACTCAAACGGATGAATCATTTCTTGAATCGTTTCATTTAAACAAACCGTCTGAACAAATAGTCGAATGGGTTGAATTTCCAACGCTTCATATAAGACAGAAGACCGTTTAGAAAAGCTGCTCAGCTCGCTTGGCTGTAAAGCTGCATGCACAATAAAACGTGAAATAAAAACCAGCCATATAAGCTATACTATTCAGAAAAAAAGCTGCACAACTTCAACTACTGAAAAGATTGAAAGTATTGGGATGTAACTAACAAATGGTTCACATAATAAAGCGTTAACACATTATAGCACAGCATCACACAACACGCAAACGCCTGGTTTTGGTCTTTTTCAGTGGGGGCTATTTAAACTCTTCTCTGACAACTTTTTGGCTACGTTTATTCCCCTGTGTTTCATAATTAGCATCAGCAACTGATTGATTTTGAGAGGAAATGCTAGTGATTAGAAGAGCATTCTGAAGAAAATGTGAGGGTGGCAAAATGAGCACTGATGATGCAAAGGTGTATTTATGGAAGTGGTTCTCAATCTTTGATTCCAAGGCCCCTTACTGCCAATAACAATATTCAATTATCTGCAAAACTTTTTGTTTTTAATTAAGAATTGGAAAATATATTTTCACGTACAATTTGCACCCAATAAAATTTGAAATGACTAGAAAGATGTATGCCCATGAAATAAAAAAGCCTTTGAGGTCTAGAAATCAACAAGGTTTTTCTGGATCTTCATAGAAAAGGAAAAAAATCTTCAAAGCTAGAAATATAAAATCTGATTGCTTAGAAAATCACGAGTTCACCTCCTCCACAAGATTTGAGGCATCATTCAACTTTAGCAATAGTAAGGTCTTACTTTGAAACCACCACCAATGCAACTTTCACACATTAGCATCTATCATGGCTAGTTTTATTCCTTAGTGAAGAAAGTAAAGGGAATGGAAGAAAAAAAAGAGGCCAGATTTTTATATTGCTTGGGAGATCTTAATGTCTATTTGGCGTTTCATATTCTAATGCACTCCTCACCCCATCTTGGTCTAATAACTTTAAAAGAAAGCAGAGGACTTTTCTGCATTCCAACGAGAAATCCACTCAATTTCTCTCATATGTGTTCCCTGGGTCTTCTCCGTGTCTCTGTGCACTGTCCTTGAAGTAGTGTCCATACACAGTGTTCCACGATTCCTCTGGCATAAACAAAAGTGACCTGAAACGATCTTTGATTCGGAACAGATTGGTAGCTCTTTTTCCTCCAGACTAGATGACTAGATGGTCAGAGATAAGATGAAAGGGGAAAAAAGGGGAAAAGCACATTAAACAACCGAAGAACAAGGACTCCATCCTTCCCTCAGAGACCTCGCGTTGAAACCCAGCTGTGACTGCCAGGTCAGCTGCGAGCACACGAGGCAGCTGTCATAGAATAGTTCTGATACACCTCCAGGCATTACTCAGACATGAGTGTTCACTCTCTCTCACACACACACCTGTTTCATGGCAGTCTCTCCGATCTTATCCGAATGCTTGCGGATGCTCTCCAGGAAGTCTTTGAGGTCAGACATTGAGACGTCTCTGATGTGCGTGCGCAGGCGTGGGATATTCTCTGACATGATGCCGCAGAAGCGATATGATCCAGCTTGAGGCAAACAACTCTCCTCCAACTGTTCCAGGGTTCGTAGTGCTGGGTAGTATCTGGCAGGAAAATAAGACAGGGTCAGAAATTATCACACATATCTGTTACTTCAAAAACTTCTCCACTATTAATGACCTCACATGCAGGGCTCAACAATAAGGTTTTTCGAGAAAGACAAAACAACCATTTTTTACATGATAAAAAATATTTGATATACATACATCTACATACATACATATTTGTACTAGTTATTTCTGATTAAATGCACATTAGTATAATTTAGCTTGTGTTAAAACAGTTTTGCATGGAAGGAACAGCAGTTATGCTAATTATTTCTCTCTTTGTTTCTCTTAATTTCCTGTAAAGTTGCTTTGCAATGATT
>JAUMHR010000052.1:7522024-7532623 GCA_032361145.1 Enteromius fasciolatus | reverse complement strand
TATAAAAATTAATATATATATATATATATATATATATATATATATATTATATTTTTTTAAAGAAATTCAAATAGAATTAAAATATAAAAAAATAGCCTGAAAATCTGTTTTTAAAAAGTTTAAATATATTTAAATAATGTACTTAAAAAAAAAAGAAAACATTTAATATAATATACTGCATCAATATCCTTTTGCAATATATGTTTTTGACTATAAATTTTAAAAACACATATTAAAAGAACACGAAATGCATATTTTTCTGCATGGGACCCATCTTTTCTCGCTCTAATTCTGCAGCTCTTTCTCTATCTCTCCCTCATTCTCTCTTCAGTAGTGATCAGAGAGATGTGTGGGTGGGAGGCACTATAAATACTACTGGCATCAACCTGAATTTAGACCTCCATCCCCAACACTCTGACTCATGCCTCCCCCTGGTTGTCTCTCTCTTCCCCGGTTTCTCTCTGTCAAAGGTTTGCTTTTGTTTATGCTATTAAACAGATCGAGAAACAGGCACCATTTTGTGTGCATTGAACCCAGTATGCAAAGCAGCACTGGTTTCCCTGAGAACATGGCTGTGAATTATAGGGCTGGACACGCTGAGGATGGGAAACATGACTGCAGAACACGCGACAGGTACATGCAGTGAGCGCTGGTGTCGGAGGTCTCTGCAAAGTGTCTGAATCACCAGCTCACACACCATAAAGCATCTCTCTAGTAATCCACTGCCACATTAAGTTACGTAACGTTATAATTTACTCATTTAAAATTATAGTACAAATGTCATAAGGTATTATATGTACCTCCTAACTCTGGAAACAATGAATAAACCACAGGGATCTACCTTGTAATCTTTTCATTTACATTGGGTCGCTTTATAAACATCATCTGATCTGGTTTTTAACATTTTGTACTATGAAAAAATACCTTCCCAGAATTTCCAAAAGCTCAGCCACTCCATTGAAACGCTCAGTTTCATAGATGAACCTGCGGAGTTTAAAAATAGATATAATGACAGAAATAAAGACCAAGAAAAACAGTCACTGGCTGTGAAATATCAATACCGCTCATGCGTTTTGTCTGCAAGACTGACCTGAGGAAGATGTTGTTGATCTGTTTGCGGATGTAGGCCCTCAAGCCCAGAAGTTTGCCATAGACGCGGTGCAGGATCGTCTTCAAGTATTCCCTCTCTCTGGGGTCTTCGCTGTCAAATAACTCCAGCAGCTACAAACACACACACATGCAGTCAGCCCTTTTGAGCTTTATTAAAAGCGCTACTCGTGAATATTTATAATTGGTGTGAGTCGAATCAGAAATACTAACAGTCTAAGATGGAGGTTAGGCTGCCTGCTGGGTGTTTGAGAAATATTGTGATTTGATGATATGATACACATTTAAAATC
The DNA here is from genome assembly GCA_032361145.1 of Enteromius fasciolatus. Taxonomy (NCBI): domain Eukaryota; kingdom Metazoa; phylum Chordata; class Actinopteri; order Cypriniformes; family Cyprinidae; genus Enteromius; species Enteromius fasciolatus. The sequence goes on along the minus strand of JAUMHR010000052.1, from coordinate 7,531,224 downwards.
TATCTGAGATATCAAGGCTACAACAGGGTGTGCCAAAACTACAAATTAGCAATGTTTGCCTCCAGAGGCTAGACTTGAAGATAGGCTAAGATTATTTATAATCGCTTTAATCCACTCTAGCTGTCCTTTTTTATTTACATCGTTTTATAATGAATATATTTTAATTTTTTACACATCGATGCAAATTACATGTGTGTTTGTTATATCGCAGCCCTGTAAAAGGCCTCTACACCTATACATGTAATTCTATACAAGCTCTGTACCTGTAGAACAAACTTCTGGTCCACGTAGCGCTTGGCGAGAGAAGGCTGGAAATCTGGACTCTCAAGAAAGCGTAAAAAGAATTCATACACCAACTAAAAGAAAAAAGAGAGGAAATGGGATCAGAGCTAGGACACAAGCTATAAAAAACTCATAATGATTCTCACCCCATGGTGTCAGTATATGTGTTAGTGTGTTTGTGTATATAAGAATTTGAGAATGTACATGTACCTGTAAGTGAGGCCAGGAGGCTTCCAGAGCTGGTTCATCCTCCTCAGGGTCAAATTCAGGGTTCTCACTAGGTGGGAGGGTTCGAAAAATGTTCACTGAGATCTGCAGGAAGAAGAGGGGTTGAAAGGTTGTGTTTTACACAAGCAGTGAAATAAGACATAAAAAGAAAAGGAAAGTGATTCTTAAGGGCCAGAGTTGAGAACCCCTGTTCTAACATCACATTCACCTTTTAAATATGATTCACAGGTTAATTCACCTATATCAGCTTTGACATATCACATACAAGACGTACTGTATATGACCATTTTCAAATGCAAATTTACTTTAAAGCTATATCACATGGTATTTTGGTGAAAAACATAGTACAGAAAAAAAACGTGTTAACTTAGTCACTGCAATTCTTTTCAATATTGCTCTTCTATGCACCTTTGGCTCATTACAGATTTCACAGAAGCTCATTGCTATTTGCTATTGTGCATTTCAGTTGAATTGAGGTTTAGGTAAATGGTATTTCATTTTAAAAGATTTTCTATTGATCAGGGCAACAGTTATTCATTGTTACCTGATTTGCATAATGCCTCTAGTAAACAAGGGGCTAAAACAAACACAACGCAACAGCATATGCAAATAAACTATATTATCCGAGGGTGCCAGTTCAATCTTAGTGAATCCCCCCCTTTGTCTTTCACATCAAAACATATAAGGACCGGTTAACAAAAATCAATTGCTTCCCAATTAAGGTGTTTTTGTATTTCAGCTACATACTGTACTGGGCTAATGTAGCTAAACACAAGGAAACGTAAATGCTTCTGAGTCTCTAAGTGCACTTTAGAGCATTGGAGATCCTGTGCCTCCCTCAACCATTAATCTCCCCCTACCTCCTCTGCTCTTTTATCAAATCCCATCCTACTCCATCACTTTTTCAGTCTTTCTCGATTCATCTCACCATCTTAATAGCCTCTGGGTACAGGGGTTCGATGAGGACTCCGCGACTGGTGGCCACGCTCTCCACAAGCTCGTTCAGCGCAGCACGTTTGATCTCTTTCCCCTTCAGGTCGGCGACACAGTCCAGAAAGTCAAAAAGCACACAACACTGCTGCAGCTTCTTACAGAACAAGTCATGAAGTTCTGCCACTGGAGCATCTGTGGAATGGAAAGGTGAGGAGATGTAATCTAGTACAAAGATATGCTTCGACAATATACATAATTACACTGAACATTAACCATTTACTATGCTTTTCCTAGTGCTGATAGACCTGGCATTGCACACTACACCCTTAAAAAATAAATGTTCACTGGCATCTATGGTTTAAGGACCTTTAACATCTATACAGCCTTTCCATTGCACAAAAGGCTCTTTATAGTGGATAAATGGTTCTTTATATTATCAAAATGTCTTCACACTAAAAATGAACAATTAATATAAGAAAATGAACCCAAGATGGCTTCTATGGCTGCAATTTGAAACCTTTAGAAGTCTTAATTTTTGAACATTATATGAACATCCCTTACAACCATAAAAATAAAGATTTGTCGTAGCAATGTTGCAATTTTTGGACTAACCAACTGAAATTGAGTTTAACACACTAGCACTGAGAATGTTCACCCGAAACCTAAAATTTTATGTCATTCCACAGTATGATTTTATTTCATTTGCAGAACTCAAAAATATATATTTTTGATGACTGCTGACTTCTATGAAGTGGTGAGCAAAAACATGTTCGTGGCATGTCATACAAGTTTTGTTGAGTGAATGACATGAATGACAGAATTGCTACACTCTTAAAAATAAAGCTTCTAGATGGGGGGATGCATAGTGATGCAATGAAATCATTTGTTACCCTGGACCACAAAACCTTAAGTGGCATGGGTATTTGTCACAATAGCCAACAATACACTGTATGCGTCAAAATTAATGAATTTTCCTTCAGTTCCAAATCATTAGGATATTAAGTAAAGATCATGTTCCATGAAGATATTTTGCAAACATCCTACTGTAAATATATAAAAACTTAGTTTTTGATTAATAATAAACATTGCTAAGAACTATTATATATTATTATATTTAGATTTTTTTGCACCTTCAAACTACAAATTTTTAAATAGTTGTATCTAGGTGAAATATTGATATAATATAATATGGTCCAATCATCCTAACAAACATTACATCAATGGAAAGAATGCAAAGCTTATTGATTCAGCTTTCAGATCATGTATAAATCTCAACTTGTATGTTCTGCAATGAAGTCTTTAATGAATGTCAGTTCTTAAAAGAACCATCTTATCAGCTAAAAATATCCTTTTGTGCATGGAAATGTTCTTCTTGGGACCATCATTGACGATAAAAAAAGAGCTACTTTTTAAACCTGTATGTACCCACACGACCAATTACATTAAAGACTGTTGGGAGTTACTCACACACTTGGATCTATAGAGTATATTAATGCAGATTTCTTGAAGTGGATGGACGGGATGCTAATGAGAAATGAGTGGAGGCGTCTAGTGCTAACAGGATTAGCGGGTGCTATCTTTAACCCCGCGCTGTCTCGTCCCTCTGTGGACGTAGTGCCTTGAGCCACAATAACCATGACAATCCATTCCATTCATCCAAAAACTCAACCCAACTTACATACCCTACCGCTCCTTTACATCGACATGTGAATCGCTGCCTCTGTCTCTCTATCTCTCTCTTTCTTTAGCCTCAGCATGGCACTTCGTACAATTACTCTCCATTAAAAATGGATTAGTCTTAACAGTCTGCAACAGCTAGACTCAAACCAAGCGGGTCGGAGTGCAGCAGGTTAGGTCAAAGGAGACAGATAGAATAAATAATAAACATAAAGTGCATATAAAGAGAGGGATGTGATGAATAGAGGTGGTTATGTAACAGTGTGTATTTGTTTGTTTGTAGTGAGAGGGAAGGATAGGGTGCAAGAGAGCATGACACAGCCACAGCAGTCAGTACAGAAAAAAACTAAATTGTCCAGGGAGTGTGCGGGAGAAGGAAGGCGGAGACATAAGGAACTGGAGATGCATAGAAAATAATAGGAAGTGCGATGAATGGAAGTAGAATTTTAAATGATCTTAAATCATGGAAGGAATGTAAAAAAAGTACAATGACATGAAGAAATAGCAACAGTTTTATGTCTGAAGTTAAAGATCACTGGTTAGACCAGTCGTAGCTCTAATAAACATGCTGTAATGTTATACATGCAAAGCTGCTAAATATAGAGCAGCCAATAAGCAACAGTGTGGCATAGCGAGAGAGAGAGAGAGAGAAAGAGATGCATGCTAGGGGAAGAAACAGTGCAGAGAGACCAGGAGAGATGATGTCATCCCTCTACCCTGTTCCTCTCCTCATGATCTCCTTTTACCCCTCCTCTCCATCCTTCCCTTCCTCTCATTCTCTCTTTATGAGGCAGTGTGATTTTAATGAGTAAACTCTTTCTGGATAAAGAGTTATTGCTGCGTTTGGGTGGAAACTCACAGTTTTGAACCACCAAAACTCACAAAACAGCAGAGCAAAAACACCGCACGACCAAACAGAAACTTTGAACTGCCCTCAACGTTTCACATGAGCTCTTTTCATGGAATGATGTAGGCAAATTAGGAATTCCAGCGAAACTAAACCTCATCACCGGTACAGGAAGCTAGAATATAAAACAAATTCATACGTGTAATGCTATAATGTCTTACTAATAAAGCTATTAAATAAGCTCTAATGTTAAAGCATGACTTAATATATAAAATCAGTATGTTCATTGAAATAAATTGTATGTTATAATATACCATTCTAGTATGTTTTTACAGTACTATATATATAAATGCTGTCCTTCTGAACTTTCTGTTCATTAAACATACAAAAACAATATTAAACAGCACAGCTGTTTTCATTGATAATAAAATTCAATGTTTCTTAAGATCATGTGATCATGTGACTGTGAGGATTGAGCAACCATGCTGAAAAATAAGCTGTGCCATCACAATAAATGACACTTTAATATATTTTAAAAAAGAAAACCGTTATATTACTGAAAACATAACACATAGTGTACAGTATTTGAAAAAAATAATTACAGACTTGGTGAGCATGAAACAAACTATTTTACAGGTTAACAGGTATGTATAGGCTATATATAAGGAATATATATATATTCCTTCACTTTCTTTACACAAGGACAAATCTGGCTCAACAAATCTTATTTTCAATAACAGCTCTTCCTCACTAGTGTTCTTCCACTTACAGCCTCACATGCTTATCCACTCTCTCTCTCTTTCTCTAATGCTCTTTTTCTCTTCCCTGTCTCTATAATCACTCACTCCCTCTTTTATTCTCTCCCTCTTCCTCTCTTGCCCTTTTTATTGATCGGAGGAGACCAGAGAGGGAGCAGGCCTTCTGTGTACTGTAACCTAACACCAGCCCTGACCAGCTGGACCCCGCAGGAAGAAGCAGGCAGACATATACCCACCCCGGAAAAATCCCTTTCTTACACACAGACATATTTGTTACTCTGAAACAATGATTTGCTACTATAGCGCACCAGTGCAGAGATCATCATACCCCAAGGTAATTTGCTAACAGATTTGAGAAGCTGTCTGTAAACATTCATTTCTGTTACATTAATGGAGATGGGAGTTTTGAATCTACAGACCGAGAGCTCTGAGCGGCCCATTGTCCGCGTGGAAGACACTCCAGCACCCTCCAGCAGTGGCAGCTATTTACAGAGACACACGCTCACAAACTCACGAGGACTAATGAAGTCACTCCAGAGGCTTAAACGGAAAAAAATAACACAAATTAACCTAAAGAGTAGAACTCGAAGGTCTACAAATAAGGATAAGCACCAATGGCTCACACCATTAACACACTTTTTTTTTCTTCTTGCAAGTAATAACCTAGGCTAGCAAACCTGGCAGTTCTGGTATTATTTTTGGCCAGTCCACTAATTAAAAGATTCAGGCCATGTTTTGGACTGAGTGTCTCGGCTGTTTTCCTCACTTTCCCTCTATTGCACACAGACAGACTCACAGGTAAATTCAGAGACCACTCACAGGGTCTGAGTCAGGTGGTGTTTGTCATGCTCTACCTACCTTACATTTCATCAACAGTAAACAGCTGTACATGGCTAGCATTTGTCAGCTGTTTGATGATATGTTACATTAAACTGACACAACAGAACTGTGCATTTTATAAAGTTAAAAGTTATGAAATAAGACCAGGGCTAAATAAACCTCTGGCTAGTCATAGGGTTGATAAATACATTTCACCAAGAAAGAAGAAATAATATGTTATGATATGAGATGTGTCTCAGTGGCATGTGAATGATTAAAAGCAGGTTAGACAGGTTGTTAAACAGGACAGAGGCTCACTCTGGATTTCTTGGCAGCAGACCCTCAGCTGGAGTGTCTCATGAAAACTGGTACCACTAAACCCAACTTCACTGGAAATGTCACTCCCATATTAGACTGTGAATCTTATCCTCCTGTGTGAATCATGAAGTCGTGCAGAAACTTGAAAAACCTTAGAGTCATGCATGTGGGGATAACACTGCATCTGTGTATTCTTTGTGAAAAATATCACAAAGTTTCATCGCTACTTTAAGACACTCTCTCTTATAGCTGATTACCTGAGGTTTCTAAGGTTCTTGTTATAAAGTTTTTTGTCACACACTTATATGAATGCATTATGTTAAACTCCCCCCAATACAGTAACTTCCCAGGCACTTCCCAGTCTGTGGCTTACAGTTTCTCCATCACTTCAGGTTGATGGCCAAAATGAGCTCATGGAAGTAGATCTGTTAAAGTCTCCTTACTGAGGATGCTTTTAACCACAAAGCTTCCTAAACTAAAAAAGCATGCTTGGCACTGATTATGACAAACCCACAAATACCCCTAGAGAGAACAATGCATTCAAAAAAACATTCTCCTTCTGGCTCAGTTAACTTATTTAAAATATACTGCAAAACAATTGCTACTTAATGAAAAACACTTACATTTTTTAAGAAGTTTACTCAATGCATTTGTGTTGAACTACATTAATCATTTTTTATGAGTAATTTGTTACCATTACCTAAACCTAACAAGAAATTTCTGATTCCATATAGGACTGTTGACTAGAAATGCTATTTTTTGTATTTTCTGTTCTATGATTCTGTGATTTATGTTAAATAGTTGAACAAATGTCTTGTCAAAATTGTATCATGCTTACTAGTACTGCAAACGATTTCATTTCTGCTACCCGACACAAGGTAGGCAATCTGAGTTGAGCTTAAATTAATGTTTTAAAAATAATATCCAATATAAATTCAGCCCAAACAATTAATCTTTTAGTTTAGAAATTCTGCTGAGTCTACCTGTACTCCTCACAGAGGAGTTCTCAGAAGATTTAGCTACATTTGGGGTCCTAATGAACCTTATGGAGGTACCATGACATCTCTGAAGGCTCATAACCACCAAAATGGCTGTAATATCTTATTTCAATTCAGGGGGTTTATTTTCATTCAATATACTAACTAATACCCCTGTAATAACTAACCACCTAACGTCCCAGTTAAAGAAACCTACCTTTCAGTAAGGGCAGAGGTGTGAGCTCCACCTGGGAGCTCTGATAGCGGAACTGTGAGGAGCTATGGGACCGTCGCTGCCGGGCACGGCGCATCGAACGGCGGGGGAAGCCGTCTACTTTCTCCGCGCTCGGTACAGAGAAGCCCGTGGTCGGCGATGATGGGCTCGACGGAGGGAGCTTCGTAGGGGTCTCCATCGCTGCGAAGGTGGTGCTCGGCAGAAGATTGTTCGAGGAAGGAAGCCAAAGGCGAGAACTGGCTCCTAAAACCTTGTTATTTGGTCAAAATATATTTTTCTCTCTCTCGGATTTAAAAAGTAAAATCAACAAGCAAAGATCGACTAAAAACAGAAGTTATCTAACCTGGCCGAAGATGTAGACAGAGGGATGGTGGAGTAAAAGCTATCGGTGTTCAATTTGACGCGTCTCTCGCTCGTGTTATATTAAACCCCTCCAAAAAACGAGATTAGACTCGGAAATAAGCACAAGGGTGAATGAAATTGTCTATATCTTCAAGAAGAGATATTGAGGTGAACATACATTTCTACAATAAAGACATCTCTGCCGTACTGTCGTCATCAGAAAGTCATCGGCCTAAATTTGGTCTTTATTTAAATATTTATAAGATAGAGGCATAAATCGGTAGCGTATTAAAATTCGGATGTAATAAGCATTAGTGATCACGGGCCAATCAATCCATGTTGAAAAACAAACGGGCGATTAAAATCCTGTCATTTATCTCCTCCGCACAGGTACAAATACATCACTTATTAATTAAAGGTTATCGTCATATTACCAGTCACCAGTTCTGCGCCTTAAGTCCTTCTTCCAGCGTCCCCCTATTAAATCCGTTACCGTGCAGTCGGTTCGGTTCGGTCAGATCCACACAGGGCGGGGATGAACTGCTTCAAACGTGCCTACATGTGTAGAGCATCACGGCGGCCGCTGCAGCACTGATACCCCCTTCTACCTCCTTCCCTCAAACACAAGAAACCGCTGTTCAATTACTTCTGTATCACAAGGACGTTGACAGCCTTCGCTGATTTTCCCCGTCGCCCTTCCTCTCCGCCGATTGCTCGTGTTTTCCCCCCGTTTCTTTATTTCCCAGCAGTCAGTGTCGGTCGTTGTCTTCAGGTGGTGCAAGTAGATGTAGACGCTACACACTGCGGATGACGCTCACGCGCTCTTATTTATTTATTTACTCATCTTACATTTAGACGTCGCGCTGCTATGGCTATATCGCTGACTCTAATCGCCGTTTAAGTGACTATATAGATGCTATTTGTTTTTATTTCACCCGTATCTTTATCAGACAGCTGTCTTCTACCTCAGCCCTTTCCCTTCTCCTCCCTCTGTCCCTCCCTCACTGGCTGACACAGTCTGTGTTAGCCGCTGTGTTTGGGGACTGTCAGGTTGGCCATTGTTCTTGCTTCATTCGTTCATTATTTCGCGCGCTCACCCGTCGCTGTATCCGCTGATTTTTCTTCAATCTGTCGCTAGCTGCGAGTTTTGATATATCGCTCGAAAACGCCGTGCCGCTGACCTACCTTAAGACTACTGAATGTGATGCTGAACGTTATGGGCGTTTAGTAATCGAGAGACCCTCAACTGCTGTACCACCGAGAACGATCGAGTGCGATTGATATGGCTTGATTTTCTGGATTCGTTGATTAACCTTATATGAATCATCGACAAATACGAATGTTTGCACAATTGTTTTAAATGTTTGAGCTATGTAGCCTACGATATATATTTTAATCATTTTTAAAAATGGCCAATTTTATAAAAAATCAAGCACAACACAAAAATTTTTTTTAAAAATAAAATACAAAATTAGATCAAAATTTAAAAAGTCTAAAGATGTCTTTTAAAAAAATCACATTTATTTATCTATTTTACAAATATTGTACATTTTTAAGCCTTTCATATTAATAAGTTTGCTTTAACATACTCTATTTGGTCAGAAAATCCCCATCATAAAAAGATCAAAATGTCTTTGTCAATAAAATGGCTACATGTTTATAGGTCACACCATGCTGATTTGACAGACAAAGCTTTTTTTAACACATTAAAAAAAAAAGAAGAATTAAAAGTTTTTCACTAATCCCTAGTAAAACATTAAGCTAATAAAAAACATTTGAACTTT
>JAUMHR010000052.1:7478885-7508863 GCA_032361145.1 Enteromius fasciolatus | reverse complement strand
AAAATAAAAGTTTATGTAATTTTCTAAAATAGCAAACCTTCGATAAAATAGCAAACCATTCTAGTGCAATACACATTCTATATAGAAAACTACTAAATGCAGTATAGTGAGATACTGAGAGGCAAAATAATGTATAACACTATTTGAGCGAATAACACACGTATACGAGCATCACATATAACTGTTTTGTTGCATTTCGGTTAGTAGTATAAAAAGCAAGCGAAAATCGTAAAGCGTCACACTAGGTTTCCACTAGATGGCATTATACCTGCACCGATACAAGGGAACTGGTTGGCCTACAGTAGATTTGAAACAGCAAAGCTATTCACTGTACATCTAAAGTATGTATATATACTGTGCATAATGTGCTCATTTTCTGTATGCATCGACCCACCCTGGTTATCAAACTTTATTATTAGAAGTACACTGCATGGGAAATTGATGAACCATATCAACTACAACGTTTAACAATACTCTTTGCTAGAATAGAATATGCAGATTTCTTTGTGTGTGTGCATATATATATATATATATATATATATTTATTTCTTTTAATGCATTACATAGAGCTTCACTATATATTCCGCTGTGCATGACTTTTGTGCAGCAGAACATAATCAAGCCAAACAGATTGCTTTGTCTCACTTTTCCTTTTTATTATAAGCACTGCTTTGATGTCACAGTGCAGATAAAGCAAAAAGTTCCAAATAAAAAGTCTCATTACAGGAAACTGGGTTCAGCAAGTAAGAGAAGATAAATAAGACCCAAGATAACAAAAGCCATCTTCACTTCATCTCTTGGCTCAGTTATGTATATACTTCACTGCCAGTGATGTCTGTTGATGACATTAAAAACAAAAATTCCAAGAGCTCCCAGGGTTTTTTTTAAGAGTTAAACGTTTGGTACATAACCTGTAACACACACTCGTCACCAAAGTGCTCTTTTACTGTTCACAGCTCAAAACTTTATCACATCAAATAAAAAAGATCTGTCCACGTTGGATATTAATAGCATAGGCCTCATGTTTCTTCACAAGGGAGCAAAGATCAGGTGGACGCCTCTTTAGTTAGCACTGTGATAACAAATTTATACACTGATAAAAAGTTCAAATATTGACCTTTCATGTCAGATTACATAATGATCAGTTTAAAACAAGATCGACGGCTATCAGTTTTATGCAAGAACACCGATGCATATTAAATATTTGAGCACATTTAAGTTCATAAATGAAATTACTCATCAATTTCAAAATACAAATCAGTCTGTTCTACTGTTATCGTAATTCTGCTAAAACACGATTCCTGTTCAATTCAGTTTTGTCTGATGGTGTGGATGGAGAGGAGGTTGATGATATAGGTGTCAGTGTCACACTGTACAGATTGGCAACGAAAGTCTCCCATCCTCGACGGAAAGCTCTGTCCACAGTCTAAAAGCAGAAAAGCAACAATAAATGATAAAGTCAGTTTCTTACAGAGAACAACCATAAATCACTGTTAATTAGTAATAAGTTTGTTTAGTTTTACAGGGTCATTGCTCTGACAGAGAAAGAATGTGCCCTTATTAGCTGAACCAGAGGACAGAATGGAGGTGTTTATTCACATACACCAAGGTCACCTTTGCGTGCAACTGAAAAAAGTTTTTGTCCCTGTATCACATCATCTGTCCTCAAACAGAAAACGAATAGTGGTTTAACAGTTCAAGAAAAAGACTAATAACACAAGAGGGTGGAAGTAAGGATATAACTATCAGTGTTTAGGTAGGGTGGAGAGAGTTGTAAGCAGTTATGGGGGGATGGACCCTAGCAGTAATAAAACACTGCTTATTCTGCACAATCCAGAAAAAGGAACTTTACCCCACATGCCTCTCTAAAATATCTTCCTCCTTCAGACCACAGAGTAACCGTAGCCCTGCTTGTGACCTTCCAAAAAAACCTTCCTTGGGAGTTAAATATTAGGCTATAATTAGATACTGTAATGATGCATGGAACATTAGAGGCATCAAAAACCAAATCACAAATATGGGAACATTTCGTTTTTCTAATATTTATAAAATGCCTCTGCCAACCACTTACCCCCAGTTTCAAAGACAAGGCTTAGGCTAGTCCCATAATAAATTGCATGTTTGAGCTGTCTCAGATGAAAATATCTTGCTCTCACATATCCTTAAACATGTCAGTGTTATTGTTCATGTCATTGTTCTGTCTTAAGATGTGATAAAAGTTGTTTAAATATCTTAATTAAACCAATGCCTAGTCCTGGTTTAAGCTAAGGCCTTAGTTCTTTATTTTTATCTAAACAGTTTTATGCGAACAACCAGTCGTTAACTAGTCTAGTCTTACACTGCTGTAAGCAGTTTGTGTTTGACTCACAAGAAAGAACCGGCTCGTTAAAGTCACTGTTCCGGAATTTTTCAAAATGAATTAAACCATAAATCTCACCTTGCGATAATTCTTAAGAGCGTTCCTCTTTACAACTTCCACTGACTCTTCATTCAGTGTGCCTTCTGTCTTTTCTTTTCTTGTGTCTTCCCATTCTCCTTCTTTATTCCCTGATATCAGAACCTGGTCGTCAGCATGCTCACTCACAGAGAAATGGACCAGAGTTGGTTCTGGTTCTTTGCTGAGCTTTTCCGGAGTCTGGGTTGCTGGTGGCACCTCTGGGTTTAGATCTACAGAAGTGGGCTTGCTGGTCTCATTACCAAACTCTTTTTCGGTGGTAAATTTGTCATATTTTCCCTTCCTGGAGCTCATCCTGCTCCAGCGGCGACTCAGTCTGCTGGGCTTTCTCTTCAGCAAAGTGGTCCCATCGTCATCCATCATACCCTGGTTAAAATCAACTGCATGCTCATCTTCTTCTATCCAGCCTGGAGCTGCACTATTGTCTTTGGTGCTCCGGTTTAAGGTTCCTATCTGTTCTTCCGTGGTCTCTTTCTCCATCTGTACATCGTCTCCAAACATCTCATCCAAGCGCCCATAAAATGCATTAGCCTTGTCCAGGAAAGGAGGAGACCTAGGGGCCTTGTTCTTTCTGGAGCTCCTGCCGATAGTCATGGTCTAGTGAACTCAGGAGAGATGTTAATCCAGTCTTTGCAATCTAAAGAGGAAGGAAGGAAGAAGGAAACATGTGACTTTGACTTGTGATGGTGGTCATCTGTTAGAAATGTTGGGAAAAGATCAGCTATATATTTGTCACGACAGAATTTACAAACGACATTCCTTACACAATCAAGAAGAAGAGCAACAGCATGCAGGCTTCCTCGAGGCTACTGTCGAAATTAAATCTACATGGCCCGAGGTTTATCTCTCCCCTCCATCCCACATTAATGTGTGTTTATCAGTCACGTCATCATAGGCACACTGTTCAAAGTTCACACTGTGTGTATACAGCGTATCAGTAAGTTATTATTTAGGAACAGCGTGTCTCCTAAAATGACAGGCTACTCTCTGCTTTATGACTTTTTGATAAGATGAACTCCAGCCTGTCATTGACTTTGACTCCAGTTGGTCGTGCTGGAACTGCAGCTGGTGCCAAGACAGATGACTCTGACTCAAAATCACTCCTAAATATCTCATTCTTCGCAGAGATTTACACAGTCATGCACGTTATTTGTGTTATTCATATTAGGACATGCATTAAGCTGGGCTTTTCAAATATTTTACAAATGAGATAGACCATGAAATTAAGAGAACATTATAAATATCACATAACATTTATTTATGTGATACTACATATATATATATGGGACTCACAGCTTTTAAGACATCATAATAATACGTGATATAATGAGAATTTTTTTATTTAAATGCTGTGCTGAAGACACCAGCACCTTGGAAATGTTAAGTCCTGTTAGTGTTGTAGTTCTCAGTGCTGGTGTCTTATATCAGATTCTACATGTTTTGCTTAAAAGAAAAAAGGATTAGACTAACTATAATGTTCAGAATTAACCATAGGAGTATGTATAATTTGGTACTGTAAATTATAATCTACACAAAAAAAAGCTATGTTTTAAAGTTTTTGTTTATTCCTATGAAGTGTTTTATCTATCATTTCAGTCTCAGGGTTGGTTTATAATAAGCTTAAAATATATTCAAACACTTGTTACAAAAGTAACACACAAAGCAAAAATATAAATGACAGAAAAACGGATTATTAAAAAAAACACACATATAAGACCAAAGCAAAACCAAGAGCGTTGCAGGTTAAGCGACCTACCTTCTCGCTGTTTTCGCGTGACTCTGGGCCTAACTCACCTTACTCTGACACACACAATCGTCACACTGTCTGAACCTGTCGTCACTCAAGCACACTAAAACCTCCCTCCCTCTCTCGGTTTCTGTTTCATTTAATTAACTGAAGAAGGGAAGCAGCCTTTAAAAAGTGCAAAAACACACTCAGCCAACTCAGACCTAAATATACGAAGAGTTTCAAAATTTTACTGCGCAAGCCGTGAAGCGTATTGTTACCAAGAACCATTATAAAAAAAACTGACTCACCTCAGCAGGACTCTTAAATGTGTTTCTGGGATTATTCACTGGGTGGGAACATGATGCACTCTGAGGGATTTCCATTTCCAAAAGTAAAGCTAATCCACTGAACTCTTACACATACTCATAGCACAATGTTCCCAAATACTGTTGGTTATTTATATATGTTTTTCCCCCTCAGACTGATGTTGGAATACATGGAGGGTAAAACAAGGCTCTCAAAGCGACAGTGATGGAAAGAAAATGATGGCTGGAAACATTAGGTGTGGCCTTTGAATGTCTGCTACAGGGTAATACTTAAGAAAGTGCATGTAATTTTATGCTGGAGTGATGTCTAAAAATCTCTTTGGATCTCCTGCATTCTTAATTATTTTCAACAGTTGTTGTGTGAAGAATTTTCTATCCTTCAGCAACTTCTTCCTGGTTTAAACAAAAAAAAAAGACTGAAGAGAAGTTCAGGTCACTGCCCAGTGGCGACGGGCCCTCCAGGATATACAAAAACAGCTGTTTCACAGGTGTGATTGCCCCACATGTGTGAGGACACAGGATGCCTCAGTACTGTTGAGTCATTTTAAGGAGGGAGAACTGTCTGGTTGTTCATTCCTTGGGCTGTCTTCATCTTCATATATAGATCGGCAAACTCGTAAAAAAAAGTGAGAAACTGTCTGATCAGGATGTCTCCGAATCAGACATGCCATCCAAAAATACCTAAGAAAAACATTAACATAAAAGTAACTTTCTGATTCTAAACTCAATTTTAATTTAGCGTGTGGTAGCAAGCATAACTGACATTTAATTTAGAAATTAAAATAGAATTTAAAAGACAAACTTTGATCGTTGAATCTTGGCAATGCCTATTTTTAAATTTAAAGGTCTATATGCTTCGTGGATGGATTGATAGATGATCTTTCTCTCGTTCCAATCAAGTGCAACAATGCCTGGCCACTTTTTCAGCTGTGTTTATCCTATAGAGATTTTTTTAATAGTACCAAACCTATCAGCTACATGGTGAATCACAGCATTACCAACAAAAGATTTGATGCAAAAAACAAAATCAAAAGGTACAAAATTGAGTACTTGACAGCTTTAATGATGGATAGCAGGAGAAATAAATATAAAACTACTGACCTTAAGATTTACATTAATGCATTTGGCAGACATTTTCATCCAAAGCAATTTTGCATTTACATTTGCTCGGTTCTTGCTTGATTCTTTCCTGGGAATTGAATCCATAACCTTGGCATTGCTAGCACCATGCTCTACTGTTTGAGCAACAGGAAGATGTCATAAAGGCTATAAAGAAACAATCTATTTTACATTTATTGCAAAATGTACATATATGCACAAATACTTCAGTCGTTCATAAATACAGGGAGCATGACTCTACTATGAAGCCAATATTTACATGTAGCGATTTTTTTCAGAATCGTGGGTAATGTAGTTTGTTTTGTTTTTTTAACCAGGAAACCCACCGTTGAACTTATTTACAAAATAATTAGAAATAATGCAGGCTCATGGCAGCAATACTTTACAAGCTATCATTAAAAACAAAAGTTTAACTTTCATAACTGGACTTTTGCACTCTATTTAACTTCCTCTGAGTTCAATTTACTTTAACAGGCACAGAAACTGCTCTTCCTGCTTGATACCTTACATCCTTACATTCGGATTCAGTAAAACGTTGATTTTTAAAGCAAACCTTCCCGGCAAACCGCAAACCGTCCTAAAACTGAACTTATCCGCTACATTCTTGTGCTATCTACATTTCTACGTCAACACCCTATAATGATGTGCAAAAGAATTCTACATGTTTTCACTCTTTGATTCACTGGGTCAGGTGACCTCATCTGTACTTTACAGCGCCACGTACCCAGCATGCCATTGGATTAAAGATAAGCACTCCATTGATATTCAACAAAGATTGTTAATGGCATGAACAGACACCATATCTAACCTATTTATATCCTCCAGTTATCAGTGAAGAAAAAACGATCGAAGACTTAAAGACATAAGACTGGTACACCTAGACTGAGACATAGACAGCATAATGAGTTCCCACTACAAATATATTCCAAGCAAGCCTCACACTATACAATAACAAGCTCGTCTTATTTATTGATACCATATGTAAAATTATCTTTAAATACTGTTCAAGTGAACAAATGATAATGATGGTTTCATGGAGAAATCCCATTTTCTTTTATGCTGCTGTATGTTCGTTTGCTTCTGTCTCTGGCGCCTTTTTAATCCCTTGCATTCATCACTTCCTTTTCTCATTTCTTTGGTGTGCGGCCCAGAAATTACACTTTTTAAAATTTCACCTCTTGCCATATAAATAAGAGAAATCAGTTTGGCACAGTGGAAGTGTGGATGTTTGGTGAAGTTCAGGCATGTTCTGAGGTGGTGCTTACACCTCCACATCCGGATCTGAACCCAACCCTTGCTTCTGCAAAGCGTCTTCCCTCTTCATCTTAGGCTTCTCAGTTCGGGTGTGCCACACCAGCACCTGAGCAAGAGCAAAATCATTTCAATAGTAAATAAAGGAACCGATGACCCTAAAAAAAGTCATCGCTTACTCACCCTTACGTCATTGCAAAAAAGGTTGGGCAGAATTAAGAATTTAAGTAATTGCTCCCTTTTAGTTAATGAGGTGGAATTTAAATTAATTGACAAGGAATTTGAAATGGAATTTACTGGTTAACAATTTAGAGAAACAGGTCATGGCATTCAAACAGAAAAAAAAAAATCAAAATATTATAAGAACATTTTTCATATTTAGTGAAAATGTGAAATGATACCTTTTCAACTAAAATGGTAAACGTAATATTAAGCTATAGAATTCTAAACTAACACTGAATATACAAAACATAAACATACACACACACAAAAAAAAAAAACAGCATGGAAAAGATTTACTCTGCATATCTTAACATGCACAAAATCTGGTAAATCACAACATAACGGAACTACCTTTGTGCAAAGGTCTGCTTTGGGTTCAAGGTCATCCATAGTAACCAGGTTCTGAAGGAAGCTGCTTTCCAAGAAGCCCATCTGTGCCTCACCATCAAACCGTGCTTGGGAATTGGTAAGAACCAACCTCAGAGACACAGCGAAACCAGCCATGTCGATGGGGAACGGGCGGTTGGGACGCCAGCCAGTGTGGAAACGCACAACCTTCCCATCCTCCACAATGGGCCGCTCAAACTTCATCCCGCCCACCAGACCCACAGGCCACACAGAGACACGGTATGTGTACCGCATCTGAGAGTGACAGGAACAAGAACGTAGGTGGGGAAAAAAAAAAAAAAAAAAAGTGTTAGACAATGACAAAGAAACACCTTCTGTCCATATGCTCATGAGAAGGACATGGTTGTAAATCCCAATGCATAAAAAAAAAATTAAAAACTGCACTGTCTGTTGTAAAAAATATATGTATATATACCTAAAATAATTGTATAAGTAGAAAAAAATTATACAATGCAAAAAATGCATTTAGTTCCCCTCCCCTTCCTCACAGTGGCTTGGCCCACTGCCTGCTTTCTCACCTATAAGTCAGGTATGTGGCTGCGGCTCTGTTCATTAGTAACGTTAGTTGAATTCCAATAAGTAAGGTATTTTATTCGCTTTAAATAAAGTGATTCTCTTTAATGTAGTTGATGCTGATTCATTAATGTTGATAATCAATGTCATTTTCCATGAATCTGTTAATGTTAGTGATTAAAACTTTACTTATCTAGTTAACGTTAGCTTATTTATGTCAGCTTTTTGCATAGTGCACTGCAACCAACACACCAAAGCTGTTTCCCGTGCATTGTTTTATTTGTGGCGACTTGTCATTATGTTAACATAATTACATTATGTTATGTTAGCCACCCATACTTGACAGTCACGCACATACCGGTGACAATTTAGTGACTTAAGTGAAATGTAGGCACTGCATTTATTGAATTTCAGATATCTTTTGGCCACAAATGGTGCACAGCTTTCGTTCAGTTGAAAATAGTTGTTTCCTCGGCATCTATTTTGTGTAGTGCGCTTGCGGTGGATAAGCTAAATGGCTCGACTGTAAGCAAAATAATAAACGTTGCAAGGTTTTAAAGAAAAATAAGCTTTTTCATTGAAGCAGAGAAAAACTTTAACCATAGCAACGCAGTCTCCATGCTACAATAATAATAGAAGCAAAGTTTTCCACTGTGTTGACATATCTGTAAAAGTCCAGTTTGTGTCTCCTTCAAAAGTTTTATGTTTATTGCCTGAAGCCGAGGCACAGCTCCACCTGGAGGTTTAACCAGAAAACTCCCATCATGAAAAGATCTCGTTTGGTTTTTACCATAATTTTCCTAAACAATATGTAATTACAGCTGCATAGGTTTAGCATTTAAACCCAGTAATAAACATTTTATTAATACCCTTTTCTACATCAACTCAGCTTCGCCGTCACATTTAAAAAGGAATAAATTAGAAAGAGTGACTATGAGAAAACAGTGACAAATGTACAATCACCAATACAATATTTCCCAATATTAATCTTTTACTGTGTTTGTTATGAAATAAAGGCAGATGAGCATAAGAGACCTTTTTAAAAAACAAAACAAATAAGTAAAATTATGTCTAAATATTTTCCTTTTGAACCATATTGCACTGTATAGTTAACCATCAAAAGCCCTCACCTCTTCAAAAAGCTGCAGGCTGTATGTGTTGTCGTCATCAGCAAAGTACACCACAGCCTCCTCGAGGGCAGTCGCTTCCTTTCCTTTAGCAGCAGAGCCCATCTCCCTGAGCCAGCGCAGACCCTCGTTCCTCTGCTCGGCCCCTCGCGGCTTCAGCCAGCTGGGATCTCCCTCTTGCAGCTTCCTGTCTTTGGGGGTCAGCTTGTACAGATGGATGTAGGTCAAGCCAGATGCAGCCAGGAAGTCTGTGACCAGCGGAGACGGCTGAGGAGCGTCCTCCACCACGATCCAGTGCAGCTGAGGAACATGGAGGAAGGTGTGGGACAAACGAGTCAGCTCCGCTTTCTGCACCAGTCTGGAGAGAGGAAGAAGAGGGAGAAAGAACATAATTCTATTTCGTGCCGTTTTTATTCTTATCCACAAAACACGCAAACGGATTAAATTAAATTTAAAGGACCATACACGCAGAATATATGTTTGTATTTATAAGATGCAGGGCAGTGGAATAGAAAAGTGCAAGGCTTAGACGTGGATTTTTATTAAAAAATATATATATAAATAAAAAATAAATTAATTCTGGTCACTGATCTCTCAAACATGTTTGACAACCTCATACTTACAATAATGCAAAAATGTGTTCTGTGTGAACAGCCCCTTAAAATGCAACTGTAATCGGTATTTGCATAACGATTGGTCTTTGCTGTGTTACACTAATATATACACACCTGCACACCGAAGAGAGATGAGCAGATAGCTCATATTAATGACTCAAAATGATTCAGTGATTCTTTAATGTCATGGTATAATTACATCATCATGTATTGCCTGATAATAGCATATATCATGTCTTAACATTTCAGTAAAGCAGTCACAGATTGATTTTCTATTACGTTTTATTAATAATAGTGTTTGTGTTTTCTTTTGTCCTTGTCGGGTTAACTGAAACATTTAGGAATGTGAAATATAGTAAGTTTTATAAACGCAAGTCATATTCAGTTTTAATTTAACTTCACACCTCTTGGCTAAAGAGATTTGTGCATGCTAAACTCATTATGAACTGGATATGTTTTAAATGCCATGTTACAGTCCTGCGTTGTTGTTATCTCACAAAAGCTGCTTACATACCTCGCATATGTGGGTGTTATCACATAAATTCTGGGCACATCAGTCTTCTTTGACAGCTCTGTTTTGATGTGTTCCTGCAGCTTCTGCAGCTCTCCTTTCAGCTGAGAGATCTGCTGATCTTTGGACCAGTCATGATCCCTACAGTCACAGCGCTGGCCTGCACACAAGAATCAATACAGTGCTCAAAAACGGTTGAAAGACACAAGGTAACAATGATGGTGATTCCAGTCTTACCCAGTTGCATCAGCGCATAGATGAGTCCTAGCAGCGACACCATGAAGTACAGGACAAACACAGTCTTTAGCTTCAGTCTCATTCTCATGATGACCTGCTGATGCTGAAATCAACTCTGATGGAGGACGAGGAAAGCGGCGATCATGGAGACAGCCCATGTGAATGCATTATAACACCCACACGACTATAGCTTAGCGAGAAAAACGAAGAGATGGTTCCCAAAATACTCCCAGTGACAATAAGATCAGGTATCTTGATTGTACTAGGTTCAAATGCATGGGTTTCCTATGACAGCAGAGTTTAACTAATGTATTTGAATATATTACATTCAGGCATCTGTATAAAATCAAAGCTGAGATGAATAAGTCCTTTCCGGTCGCTTTATTGTGTACATTGCAGATAGCGTTATGCGTCTCTGTGCATACTAGTGTACTGTATACAGCCACCCCATTCATCCACTGCGCACTACCAACAACTTCCGCTTTGTGCAACACTATCAATGATCTCCAGCAGCATGGACATAAACCACAGTTCCGCCATCTAACGTTTGCGTCACATTTTTACCCGCTAACCCTCAGTACAAGAACTGATTAAAACCCTAGTAAAGCAGCAGGTCTTTCAACTTCTTCTTTTTTGTAATCTGTGATATGATTTAATAAGAACTTCTTTTCATTTATTCCACACGAGCTTTTCTGGTGGAGTATGTATACAAGTACTGTTGCTGTCTGTCTATGCTACAGGCCAAATTAACTTAAAAACAAAGAAACTAATACTTTCATTTGGCAACAATGCGTTAAACTTTGAACGTAAAATCGCTTATGATAAGAAATGTTTTGTGAAAGCTTTAAATATATTAAAAGAGAAAACTATTATTTGGCATTTTAATATTTCACATTATGTTTTACTGTATTTCTGGTTCAAAAACACTTTCCAGAACACATACACACAAATTACCCCATAATTTATAATAATTAGCTTCCTCATAATGTGTTCCCACTTTAATGTAAGCTTCAAAGGGACTCAAACAAAGGAGTCTTTCTTATTAAGGAGGGTTTTTTTTACATTTTATTTAGCTTATGATCTACCAGTCCTTTGTAACTTTTTTCCCCAAACAGTTAAGAATGGGTTATGCATGATTCATTTAAAATAGCACTGAACGTCACTAAGTCAAACAAGATTCCTTTATTTGTTGCATACAAATCAAACACATAACAAAGCTGGAATGACCTTTCGTTTCAGTTCAACAAGAGCACAAAACCAGAAAACACTCCTCTCGCAAACATGTTTTGTATATCATTTTTCCAATGTCTCTGAAGGCAAATAAAATGTACATGGCAAACGGATTATATACAAAGAAGAAAAATGGAAATATACAGTAATGACATGATAAAAGAATGTTATGATAAAAAACTAAAATGAAAGTAAATTTCTACACTAAGGGTCCACCATAGCTAACATGCCAACCCCTGCATCAAATCAAACGGCAACATAATCCTCATCCACCAATTCCCAAATACAGCTGTTATAAAACATTTTGTTAGAAGTTGAATGACCTGAGACAGTCTAGGTTGGGTGATAACTAATTATAAACAGTACAGATCATCGTATTGTTTCTTGAAGCGATAAGCAAACATCAGCTTTTAGTTAAAATACAATTACCCTGAAAAGTGGTATAGAGTGAAACGGCTGTAACACCACCTGCATTCGCTCGCTATGGGAATGAAACAGCTGATGGTTTCTAGAGGAAAAAAACTAAACAAAAACACGCAGGCTCTTTTTGCATCTGGACAAAATGCAAAGACATACGGCTGAGCCTCACCATGCTGATACCTGAGGTGAAAAAGGTTGCATTTGGCTCACAGTGGCCTTCACCGCCATTTTGTCGTCATCCAAACCTTTGAGACTGAAAACGCTGCCTACTATGTGAAATGGTAAATGAGTTTTTTTTTTAAGTTAAAAAGCGAGAGCAAGCATCGAGGGGTTTCATTGCTGATTATGCACAGGAGAGGCTGTTTTAAGGGCTTCCTAAGAGGGGGTTGGGGGTGACGGAGCAGGGTGGGGAAAGAGGATGAGGAAGCTCTGAAACAACAGAGGAAGGCTCGCTCTTAATGGCAGCAGCCTCCACAGTGACCGCCCCCATGCGCATGTCCCGAGGCCTCGCCGTACTTTGTTCTCCGGCTCAGAATCTCATAGGAGCAGTCTTCTCCACAGCAACCGGACATACTGGGTGACGTTTCGTCAATCTCAAACCTAAAAGGAAGAGGACAGCCTGTGGTGAATTCATATTTTAACACTGAATAAGCAGAGCAGGCACTTGTTGCTATGGCAACTGCCATCATTCAGCGTTCTGTCGATCACAGAGGCCGGTATATAAATCATTCAGAAGAGGAACAGGAATTTCATACAGTAAGGAAGTGGTGTACGTGTATGGGACTTACTGTAAAGCCTCCCTAAAGAACTGGTAAGCACCGTGGTTGTGTTTAAATACTGTCAGCATGACCTTTTTCATTTGCGTGCTGAGGGAAGATAGAAGAACAAGACAACATCGATGAGTTTTGGCAAAAATGCTACGCAGGGATGATTTCTTGGAATGCTGGGTTTGATGTGGGACCTGTTGGCGATAAGCTGAAGGATTTGGATGAGAAATTTCCCCAGGCCTTTCCGTCTGACTTTGCTCTCCAACTGAACTTCGTAACTGAGGAGACATTATTAGAATCAGTTAGAAGCAAACAGCACCCTCGAGGTCATGTGTCTTATGTGACTCAGAGAATCAGTGAAGTCACACATAGTCAAAAATAACATGCGAGACAGATGCACTCCCACTTACACAACGTGTGCAATGAAGGCAGACACAGATAGACATGCACAATACTACAATTATGCCAGATATTAATAAGCCAGTTATTTTCACGTTAAAGGGATAGTTCACTCAAAAATGAAAACCGTGTCATTAATTACTCATTAGTTCCTATAAGACCTCTCTGTTCACCTATGGAACACAAACTAGGATACTTTTGATGAAATCCTGACCCTGCATTGATAGCAATGTAACTGAAATGTTCCCAGGTCCACAAATATAATAATGTAAATAGTCCACGTGACATCAGTGGTTCGAACTATTTCACAAAGCTGCGAGAATACATTTTGTGAGCAAAACGAACAAAAATATCCTTTCATTTAACATTTCTGCCATTATTGAGAGTACCACAAGGCAACTATGTTTGAACCACTGATGTCACATGACTGTGACTGTTTTTCTCATGTCCTTACTGGGTTTTTTAGGAACGCTCGCACATTTCAACAAAAATATCTAAATTGTGTCTTGAGTCTTACGGGTTTGGAACGACATGAGGGTAAATAATTCATGACATAATTTTCATTTTTGGGTTAATAATTAATTAACTGATTAATTCTGAACTGAACTAAAATGTAAAAATCAGACTTGGGGAAAAAAAAAAATGAAATCATTGTAAATAATGCATGTTATTTAGGTATTACAGCATTATAATACATATATATCTTTTTAGATTTTCTACAAATTGTAACGGTGTTAAATAATCAAAATGTGTGTAAAATAACAATTAAATATCCAACACACACATATAGATTTATTTATTTAGTATTAGTCGGTAACCAATATGGTACTGAAACATTGTGCATTCTAAACAAGTAGACAGATTTTGAATAATCCCCAAAGAGAAAATCATAGCTGCCCTATTAAGTAATAATTAAAGCAACATTACCAATATAAAACCTCATCTCCACACTCCACATCGAACCGAAAGTGTGAAAATGCTAGGTGTGTGGAGTCAGCGTCACGGGCAAGGAGATACCATGCTCTCTCGTCCTTCATCTCCTCCCTTTTCTCTCTCTCCTTCCATCCCCACTCACTCTGTTCATATCTGCCAAAACATAAAAGGCACAAAAATTTACTTTGTTATAAACTTCACAAACTGAAACTGCAGAAAGATTTCCCCAGGAAATATAATACAAGACCCTCTGTAGAAATGTCCTTCAGCTTTAAAGGGACAGTTGACCCAAAATGAAAAATCTGTCATCATTTACTTGCCCTCATGTCATTCCGGGCCTGTGCACGGTGTATTTTCTGTGTTAAAGAAGCTCACTGACTTTCAATAGTCAGAGTTTTGAAATGGCACGAGGGTGAGTAAATACGTTCAGTGTCAAATTATGTATCATTTAAAAGTAAATCAAGACAATTTCTATTTTGGGGTGAACTATACCTTTAACTGTACATAATAATAACAACTGACTTCCATTGAATCCAAAACCTGTGTCTGAATGCCAATAGAATACAAGTATCCATTAACAATCTCTGCAGGAAAAAAAACAATGCCAGACACTAAAAATGGACAAATAAAGCACAATAAACATCTAAAGCAGTAACAATATGGGATGCTGGATAACACCACATGTTGACTTGCTCAATACCTACAGCGTCTGCATGTTGGCTCTAGTCAACTCATAGGCCCACTCCACTGTATCTGGACTCAATGCAGTTACCCGTTTACACTCAATCTCCAGGTTTAGCCTGTGACAGATTCAGATATTCACAATATTAGTATTGGATGTCAGAAAAAGAAATTATCTGTTTACCAGTTTAGAGGCAGCATTTGACACATCCGTCAAAGGGGAAACGTAGGGATAGCGTACCCATTTCTGTCATACTTTTTGAACACTGGCATTGCAGACAGAGGATCTTCAAGCTGCAAAAAGTCCCGGGACATTGTGTTAATATTTACCTACTGCAAGAACATTAACATTATAATATTTTAAGACACGTGCACATATCCTGAAAAGGTTTCTTTTTGATGTTCTCGGAGCATACCTTATTGGCTGCCTCCACTTTTGCGCAAACTGCATCCATAGCTGCCCGTTCTTCAAGTCTTCTCTGCTTTTTCTCCTTTGCTCTGTTTGATTTTCTCTAAATAGTAATGGAAAGATACGGTCAAGCACTAAAAACGGTCTGACATGTTTATACATCTTTGTGAAAGAGAGCAGGGCATTGGGTATTTAAATTAATTTAACTGAACGATGGAATGAATAACGACACTAATGTCTTCCGCAGAGCTGCTTTAATGCAAATATTGGAAGTTATTTCATATTTGATGGATTTTAAAACATGGCCACTTGATATAGTGAAGCTGCTTTAAAAATCTGGGATATTATTTTATTATAAGTTCTAGGATTTTGAAAAACAATTATGACAAATGAAGAGGTAACTGATCAAATAATATTTACATACAGTAGCACAAGATACTCTGGATCATCACAAATCAGTAATTCAAGTTGCCACTCAAACTGGTATTCATCAGTATATAATGAATGTTTGTCAACTATATTTAAAAAAAGAATGCTAGTGTATCTGTATGGGACATTTGGAACCCATAGGCCCAGTTTCACAGACAGGGCTTAACCTAAACCAGGATTAGGCCATAGTTCAGTTAGGACATTCAAGAGATGCATTCACTACTAATTCACAAAACTTCCTCGTTTCTTAAAACACATACACAAAGACCAACTATTATCCAAAGCTGACAAACTCAAAATGGAAAAATACTATTTGTTTAACCATCTCAGTCAATATGCAAGCATCCATCACGAGCAAACAATAATGTTGCCTTCAAAACATTCTGCATAAACATAATTATGGTTGCATTTGTTTCTGTCTACATACATGCGTCTGCATGGAGGTAGTGACACATTAATGGACACTTTAAATAATGGTATGTATGTACATCTTAGGGTTTTTAAGATTATGCATCATCAAAAATAACAACAGGGGCAGACATCTAGCTGGAGGCACAAGAAGCAAGCTGCTCTTTAGCTCCACGTACATTAATGGCAAGAGAAGCAGGAAACAGGTGCTGAGAACAAAGCACGTGGAGAAGTGCAGTTTTCTAAGGGCTTGACGGCGACGGGCTCTGCACGTGAACTCCACTAACGCCAGACATAAATCTATCACTCAAAGTCGAGCAAGCAAGGCTGCTGTCGTGAGGTTTGATCTCGCGGCGGCTGCTTAGTGCCGTCGTGCTGATTAAAAGCCTGCAAGAGGAGCTCAAAGAAACGGTTTTTGCACATTACACTCATATCTCACCAGCACCTCGAATGACTTAAATGCATCGACTGTTGGAAAATGACAACAGCAACAGTTTGCCGTGCTAATTGTGTTATTGTGCTTAGTGTTAAAGAAATGGCGCAGTCGACGAGGCACCTGAAATGAACCAGAAAGCGATTGAGGTGGACTTTTGCGTTACTCGGGTGGACACTACAAGAATCCATCCAGGACCTGGGCATCTTTAAAATCACCAAAATCCCACCACCACCCCCTCGTTATTCATGAGTTCCGCTTTTAACGTTACCTCCATCACACACACGTTACACACTCTTTCCGGGGAGAATGATCTGCTTCCATCAGTCTTTGTTCAAACTGCCGCACGCATTTATCAAAGCCCAAATAAGAGCAAAGCTAACAACACACAACATGGACAGACAAACTCACCCCCATTGTGCAGATTTTATACGACCGCCTTGACGCGACTACTGCACTCTAAAACGCTTTAAAGAAGTTAGAGATCTGAAGATGAGATGTGGTCTGTGGTAAAGAATGTTAAAAATGCTAACGAGCGAGCTAGTCTACAGTAACACAAGAGCTCGAGGGTTGGTAGCTTTTAAAAAAACAGTAATCTATAAAGCAGCTGCTCGCTTTAATTTTTTTTTTTGCTGCCAGATTCGCGCCAAGAAGCGGGCACGAAATTTCCGCGCTCTACTCTCCCTTTCTTTATCTCCTTCTCCTTTCCTCCCTCCCTCTCTCTCTTCACTCTTTCTTTCCCTCTCAGCAGCATTGGGCATTAGCCGCTGAGTCTTAGGGAAATGACGACATAGGGTTTGGGGTTAAGGGTCAGACTCTCTCCACATGCTTCCTCACGTTGAGGGTACTTTGTGACCTAGAGCTATAAAGATATATTTGTGTAAATGACGAATAATTGATACAAAAGGCTGCTTACTTTGAGTCTCTGGTTTCCTTTTGCAAACTGTAACATTATTTAAAAAAAGACTAAAAAATTAATTTCGAAAATCAAGTCATTTTAATTTAAGTTTAATACTGTGCATACATATTATATAAAATGTATAGACATTTTTTATCTTCACTGAATAGTAGGTAGTGAATATGTTCCATGTATATTTTTCCAATATATACAGATAGATAAATAGATATGTGTGTTTATGTTTGATTCACACTGACTTAAAAATGTATGTATGTAAAATATATCATTAATTGTTTGTGCGGTCACTCCTGTGTGTTAATGTTAGCAAAATGCTTCTTTATTTGTCTTCTGTGCAAAGGGCAGTACTATAACACTGTGGCATGAAAAGCATTTTTTTAAATGTTCAAAAAGCATATTTTTTAAAATCCTGCAGTCCAGTTAATATCAATCAAATTGCAGATGGGTTGTTTTTATTAAACATTAAAAAACTAATAAACTAAATTAATAAAATACACCTAACACAATAAAAACATGATAACAATAATAAAATAATAAAAACATAATTTATGAGAATAAAAAGTTTGCATACATATTTAATATATGTATGTATTTAATTGATGCAATATTCATTAAATTTATTGTAATGGAGATTTCTTTTTAGGTCAATGACTGTATTGAGGAAATTAAAAATCAGGAGGCCTAGAATGGCCCTGCAGTACCTCTTTTGCCCACGAAGTCGCACTAGTTGACAATATAGGACTGCAACTTAAGTTGCTACTGTGTAGGAACTGCTACTGTATGTCAGCACCACCTTGTATGATGATCGCATGCTTTGAACGGCATCGAGTGCACATCTAAACGCCAGTGGCCCTTAACTGCAATACATAGAACATCCTCTCACATCTAGAACACTTTTAACAGAATCCCTCGTTCAACACCCACTGCCTCTGACTATTATAAAGAAGGCGCAGCCATAACTCATAAAGGGGTCCATCCATGTGTTGAATGCAACGAGCGCTGCATATTCCTGGCCACGCCCCTCCCGCAGATGGCCCGTCATGAAGCCCCGCCCCGAACCTTTTGTTTTCTGGTAATCTGTCTCGCGACGGGGAGAGATGGCATTTTCTGGAGGGGAAACAAGGGAGGGGGTCAGAGAGTTCAGCGCTGTTAAAATCTCCGCTTCCTCTGCGCCACAACTCACACACTGAACCTATATCCGTATTCGAGGACTAGTCTATGATGGAGTGATTATAACTGTTGTTACAGTGTTTATAAATAAACAAAACCCGGCCTAGAATGCCATGCAAATCTACCACAACAACAAAAGGTTGTGCCATCCATGTTAATGCTAAACAAAATAGGGGCACAATCCAGCTACACCTTCAGGCCTGTGGTTGCGAGCAGAGATTGTTACTCCTGGAAAAAACCCTCTTTCTCTGCTTGGTGTGCATGCGTGGGGGGGGGGGGAAGAGGAGAAGAGGAGGAATAGAGAGAGGGGGAGGGGAGGAAAGAGGAACTCAGAGGTGATGAGGATGGAGGAAGTCTAACAGAGAGGAAGAGGAGAGAGAGAGAGAGAGAGAAAGAAAGAAAGAATCCAGCAACGAGAGACCATCATAAAGGGATAACTAAGGTGAGTTGGAGAAAATGGAGATGGTTCTTTTGCATAGTGCATACTGGCAAGATGGCACGGAGGAGGGGAGGGAGGAGATGGTTGGAGAGAGAAACACATAGACAGAGAGGGGATGGCTGGGAGGGGTCTTGTGCCACAAGTGCTGGTATGTCTGTTTCTGTTCTTCCCTGCAAGGACCACAGAAAAAGAATATCAATGTTATACGAGTGTTCAATGGAGGACCTGTCCATCACATGGGCCTGCTGGTTGATGGTGTCAGGAGGGGGTGTTGGATACCAGTCTAAATACAGGCTTTAATCCTTTTATTTGATTTTGTCTAGATATCAAGTTTATCCTCACCTTTAATACCTCAGAGTTATGTTAAATTAACGTAGACCAGAAACCATGGGCTTACACAGTGTGAATGTATTGATTTCTTTAAGACTCAATGACATTGTATCAACTTAAAATGGTGAAAGAACAATAGCTAAAGCCTAATTCACGATATCCATCATTAAATACTCAATATTCAGGTAAATAAGCAAGTTGTGGTCTTTTTCCTTTCCTGCATACATTAGTGAAGAGTCTGGGCAAGCCTCAGCACTGCATTGCACAGCTGACGAATCCCTCCGCACGCACAGCAGGAAGTAGTTCCGTGTGATTTAATGTGGGAGTACCGCAGGTAAAGCACAAAGTAATGGATCGCTATTAAGTAGGTTTTATGAAGAGAATTGTACAAGGTGTTCTAAATATGCGTTTAAATCTAAATGTATCCGCAATTGAGACCTGAATAGCGGCTTTTATGACGGGAGGGTTTCATTTAACGTTTTGGATTTTAATTTTGCGCATATGTGCAATGCGAGAGTTAGATCGACTCGCACGAAGCGAGCCTAAACACAGTCAGAATCACTTGTTTTGAATTTGACGCCGGTTAATGGGACTATGTAATTGACATGGAAGTTAGTTGGGGAGAGGCGAACAGCGCGGAAGGTTTCCTCGGTTGTGAGGAGTCCTCTGGTCTCCCCGGCACATACACACACGGATAGGATCCCTATGCGGCCGATGCAATGAACTGGAGAGAATGAGAAACGTGCGAATATCCACAGAAGCTTTAATGTAGTTGTATATTAACAAACGTGCGTAGGGCTGATGCTTTCCAACACTTGTTTGTCGCTTGATAAGTTTGAATAGGAGAGAAAGCAAGCAAGCCAGGTAGTGAACTGCTCTTTGGACTGGTAACTAACGTTATAAGGCAAATGTTCAGCGACAGCTAGCCAACAACTGGAATAGGGACATAAGCGTGGCTCTACACAAAAGGACTCAGACTTGAGTGAGCGACTGTGCGAAAAGTGAGGTGAGGGGAAAGATGCTTTCTTTCTGTTTCTCTACTTTTTCAGTTTGAATGATGGATTATCATTGCCCGAGCCATATCCGTGCGCGTTTACTCACAGAAATGTTTAAATGAACAAGGAAGGGATGATTGGATGGTGGTCGGAGTGATGCGACCTCTCGGAGTTTAAGGGGGCAATCGATAACTGTTTTCAGCTGAAACACTATTAAGAGTTGATTGGGCACTCTGTTAAGCGAGGGGCTGTTCAGTGCCTCATATTGAGTGTTTTGGACTCATCTGAAGCGCACGTTTAATTCACACTGAGCCCGACGCCAACTTCAATCAATAGAGACACTGGTCGTGACGTCACGTGCCCTATTCAACGCTTCGTTTTATGACACATAACGACTTTTTGTTTTACGTGTAAAGTAAGAATGAATATCTAACATTGTTGTTACATGCGAGTTGTAAATATTAATATAAAGATAATTTATGCGGGATTGATTTTGTACTCGATTTCGCCAGTATTTTATCTCGCCAATGTTTCTTTTGTGTCCATACATCTAACGTTAGATCAGATACATCTAAGCTTTATATTTGTGTAGTTGTTTTGTATGTTCAAAATTCAGGCACCCTCTTGAGTTATTATTCATAAAAACAGCGAGAGGTACAGTTTGGTAACTGGCTATCACAATGGCATACGCTTAAGAAATCAAGGCTTTGGTCGTTGTTTCGTTTTCTAAAGGATGGTATCTGTTGTTCTGGGACTGCATGCATGTTTGTAAAGTGACCGGAGTCAGCTCTACTGCTCGGCATCGTTTATCTTCTGGAAGCATTCGCGAAACAAAGACTTCTTGTCCAATGAATGAAAGTATCATTTACTACTGGCGTTGAAACAAATGAAAGTTACCTACATTTGTTACAGATTTAGAAACATTGCACTAATGCGTATATCCCGCGCTTTGTGGTTTGATACCTCAGCTTACTCCATCACCTGCCGCTCAAAACATAGACAGGAGCATTTAAACCTCCACATCCTTCACTGTCTCTTCAGCCAAACTTCATTTCCATACATGCATATTTTAATTACCTGCGACCCTGGACTATAAATTGCTCGGGAATATTTGTAGCCAACACTACGGTTTATGGGTAAAAATTATCGATTTTTTTTTAAATGGCAAAAATCATTAGGATAAGTAAAGAGCATGTTACATGAAGATATTTTGGAAATATCATGCTGTAATTAGATCTATATTTTTTATTAGTATTATGCATTGCTAAGAACTTCATTTGGACAACTCTAAATGTGATTTTGTCAATATTTAGATTTTTAGTTTCAGCCTATCCTAACAAACCATACGTCAATGGAAAGTTTATTTATTCAGATGACGTGTAAATCTCAGTTACATAAAACTGACCTTTATGTTTTGTGATCCTGGGTCACAATTTATACTAATTTGAGGTAAATCTTCTCACCACACTTCATAACGCTGTCCATTCAGAGAATACAAAGATGTGAATATAATGTGACCGCTGGAATGATGTCAGAATACAAAGATTTGTACAATGTAAATGGTAAAAGATACTTGAGGCAACTATTTGGAGAAAAGTATAAAGCCTGTATATGTATATATACGCACACACACTCATACATATGTGACCCTGGACCACGGTCTTAAGTCGCTGGGATATATTTGCAGCAATAGCCAAAAATACATTGTATGGGTCTAAATTATTGATTTTTCTTTTTTGCCAAAAATCCTAAATATCATGGTTCATGAAGATATTTAGTCAATTTCTTAACGAAAATATATTAAAACTTAATGTTTGATTAGTAATATGCATTGATAAGATCTTTTGGACAACTTTAAAGGCGATTTTTCTCAGCATTTAGATATCTCTCTACCCTCAGATTTCAGATATTCATAAACTTGTATCTCGTTCTAATATTGCCCTGTCCATCCAAATCATACATCAATGGGAAGCTTATTTATTCAGCTTTCAGATCATCTATAAATCTTAATTTTGGAATATTAACACTTACAACTGGATTTGTTGTCAAGGGTCACATATATACATGCATGCATAATGCATAACATCAGTGAGAATTTATTGGCATTAGAAATGCTGCTAAATCAAATAGAGTTCATGCGCAAAATAAAATGATCATTCATGATTTACCCACCTTCATGTCATGCTAAACCTTTTTTTAAGGAACACACAAGAATGTATTTTGAAAATGTCTCCATTGGTGTTTATACAAGAAGTTACTCGGCCTCTATGTTTATGTTGGGCCTCATTGACTTTCGTTGTATGTGCATAACATTTTTCAGAAGATGTCTTGTGTTTTACAAAAGAAAGACGAACAGATTTACAATGACTCGAGGGTGAGGAAACGATGACAGAATTTTCATTCGTGGGTGACCTGTCCCTTTAAGTTGTTGAAAACAAAGGCCAACGCTGATCCCCTTGAACACTCTCTCTCTCCCCGCTAGCCATGCCATCAGTGATGGAGCGATCAGGGTCTGGTGTGCTGTCCCGAAGCAGGGCCAAAACGGTCACGAACGGGAACAGCCAGCACTCTGAGGAAGAGAGCAGTGATGAGGAACACACACATGGTACGTCTGACACATTCACACACAAACTCCAACTCCAAGCCACCATCTGCACCTCCATTCATGTGCATGGGACCACAGTATTAACCTTAATTGTTTAATTTAAGTGTAAAATGTCTGAGTACATCAATGTTAGTGTGTGTAATCTGTCAAGCGTCCCTGTTGTCTTTTCCTCTTCTCTCTCCCTCTCACTCTTCCTCCACCCACTTTTCTTCCTCTGCTCTCTGTGAGGACGCACTGCCAGTTTCTAACTCTGCCTGCCTGTGTTTTTCCCCTCTTTGACCGTCCTTTTCCCTCTTGCTCTTTTGAAACAGACAGTATGATCCGCGTTGGTGGGGACTACCAAGCACTGATCCCAGAGTTTAAACCAGGTAAAGAGGGAGAGGGGAGTTAATCTCAGAAGAGATGAATATATATCTCTGAAATCCATGCAGTTTTCACAGTCTGCATGAGCATGATAAGATAAAGGGCCGTGTGTAGGTGTTTCTGTGTGCTCTGAAGTTTATGGGGAGTACGACAGAACACTGCTATAGTCTTGGATGATATAGAAATATAGACAAAAACTCTCGAGAGGCACAGAGAAGTATAAAAACAACAAGGTTGTGAGAGGAGGTATTGGAGCGAGGCCGCAGTGTTGTATGACAGACATGTTTCTTCTTTGTGTTGACAGACTGTGCAACCCGCTTCAGTGACACTGACCAGAGGAGCATGCTTGTCTGGTCACCAAACGGCCAAGTGTCCGATGCCATGTGTAAGGAACAATTATTCACATCCAGAAATGACTAAAAACTGCTGATGGTCTATTGACGAGAAGTGCTTTTATAAAAAAAAGAAAAGAAACTACTCTTTATTTTTAAAGTGAGGCCAATTTAAATATATAAAAGTGTGATTTTTTTTTTTGCAATGGTATTTTATAACACTTTTCTAGATGCATATATATATATATATATATATATATATATACATGTGTGTCTGTGTTAGTGCTGTCAAACGATTAATCGTAAAAAGTTTTACATAATATATGTGTGTGTATTGTGAATATTTGTTATGTGTATATATAAATACACAAACAGTATATATTTTGAAAATACTGACATGCATTTACCTGTTTATATTTATATTCAAAATACTAGTGGCCTAAGACTTTTGCACAGTACTGTATACACACACACACACACACACACACACACGCATTGATGTCAAAATCAAATTGACCCCACTGTCCTTATTTTGATTTGATTTAAATCTGTTTTAATTATATGCATTTGCATGTTTATTTTCTATTTTGTTTGTTGATATTTTATAATCATTGTTGTGTATTTTGTGGTAGTTAAGTAACACCCATATTCTTACACTGTCACCAAATCTAATTTTGCATTTTCTCACCCTCAGTGGATGAATATATTCTAATGGCCAAAGAGAAGCATGGATACAACATGGAACAGGTACCATATTGCATGAATATTAAGCACGATAGGCAAAGCCTCTAAATAATGGCATAGATCACTGATAGAGTCCTTCTGTCAACAGGCTCTTGGCATGCTTCTGTGGCACAAGCATGATGTAGAGAGGTCACTGGCTGACCTGGCCAACTTTACTCCCTTTCCTGATGAGTGGACAGTGGAAGACAAAGTTCTATTCGAACAGGCTTTCAGCTTTCATGGCAAGAGCTTCCATCGCATCCAACAGATGGTGAGCGGGTGGGATGGAGGCAAGATGGGTTATATAAGAGTCATCTGGTGTTCTCACATCTGCCTGCAACTCCAGAAGATCAGGCATCTTTAGATACGGCCCAGAGTAGAATCGCACGTATATGAAGAGAATCACAGTGAGGTCTCTGTGTCAGCACAATAAACCGTTGACTTGTTGTCATCCATTACTACATGGAAATAATTAGAGAAGGTTTCAAAGTGTCATGTGCTTCAGTGGGAGCAAGAACATCTGACCTTTTGTACAAAGAAGTTAAAATGCTCAAAGTCACAAATTTGATACGAGACATCTTGTTCTTTGTTACTGTACATGCTTAGCCATAACCATCTGTTATCTTTATTTCCCAGCTTCCAGACAAGTTGATCTCGAGCCTGGTGAAATACTACTACTCTTGGAAGAAAACCAGAACCCGGACCAGCGTCATGGACCGGCAAGCACGCAAGCTCCTCAGCAAGAGAGAAAAGGATGAGAGGTAAAAGGAGAGAAAAAGATGGACAGAAAAGATTTAAAATGAATCATTACAAAGTGTGCATTTTTGTTTCTGCCAGTAACGATGAGATTGAGGAAGCCGATCCAGACAGTGACTTTGACATCAATGCCAGGAAAGAGGTGAGCCTATGGTGTAGCGCATAACTAAACTCTATATCAAGCTATTCAACACATTATATTAAATACAGCTTTCAACTTAGAGACTAAATGGAATATTACTAGGAAACAAATCAGCAGTAACACATAATCAGCTAAACATTTACATGAATCTTAACCTAAAATCTTGATCTTAAACAGACTGCATGTGCATGACTGCGCTTACAATGCATTTGTGCTGCTTTTCAGGCGGCAAAGCAGAGCTCTGGGAATGGGGGAGGAAGTGATAAAGGTTCAAGCAAGTCTGTTCTGACTCGGAAAGAGAATCAGGGTGCACAGTACCGTCACCACCCTCTTCGCGCTCGCCGCAGGCCTCCTAAAGGCATGCATCTACAACAGGAGGACATTGTTGCTCTCTCAGCATCCACCGATTCAGGAACTGTTAGTCTCAGACACCTGGACACACAGTTAGTGTCACTGAAGAGACAGGTAAAGTGCAACGCGTCAAATCACAGTGGTTTTGGTAGCGTTTGTAAATCTGAGAGACTCGCAAGTGTGTGTGGAGTTTGTGTGCTACACAAGGATTTTCATAAAAATCTTAAACAGCCCAGCTGTTTTCAAAATTGATTACAAATGTTTCTTGAATGGAAACCTAACATTTTTGCCTCTCTGTTTTGCGTTTAGGTCCAAAGTATCAAGCAAACCAATAGTGTTCTTAAGCACAACTTGGGTGATGGAATCGAAGGCTTAAGACCAACAGAGGTACGTTTCGACCTGCACAGCTTTGATATACAAACTACACTACATAAAAAAAACTGGCATACATGTAAAAGTTAAAAAGCAAGACATTATTAAATCCATCGAATGTATTTCGACAGTTTGAATGTACAGGCTTAGTTTCTGAGATCCTGATTGCATAATATTTTTAAAGTACAAGTTTGCCAAACCTGTAAGTAGATTCTGGGCACAATGCCAGTGTTATGCTACATAAGTTTTCTCTCTGTGCTGCATTTCCATCAGCCCACCCAAAAACTCAACTCTCGCTGGACAACGGAGGAGCAACTCCTGGCAGTTCAGGGTGAGCTGGATTATTATTATCTCTATTTCTTATGATCCCTGAATGTAGCATTTAAAACGAATGGTGTTAGTTTTGAGTGTTTTCAGAGAGAACAGCTTAAAACTTTAATATCAGCTATTCGTTGGTTATCAGCCAGAGCTGTAAATGCATTTTATGTGTGCGTTCGGAGCAATACAAAGAGAATTCCTATCTTGTACCTTGTTGCAAAGCAATACGATACTTGATACTGCATACTGAGTACTTCTGGTTGAATATTTTTGTTTAATTTCAAGCATTGCTGAGCAGTTTTTTCATCTACCCATTTTTCCATTCACATCCTCTCCAGCCGTCAGGCGATACGGTAAAGATTTCGCAGCCATAGCGGACGTGATTGGCAACAAGACGGTGGCGCAGGTCAGCTCATTCTTCGTCAGCTACCGGAGACGCTTCAATCTCGAAGAGGTGCTACGTGAATGGCAGGCAGAGCAGGAAGTGGTGCAAGGGGGCAGCGGGAGGACCGTGAGCATGGAGCTGAATGGGTCGTCAGGAGCAGAAGATGATGAGGTGAGAGAGAGGCTTTTGAATCAGATGTGTTCGTGCAGGCGGGGCTTATTTATCTTTGAGATAAAGAACGGTTAACAACAACAGGAGAATTAATTTTCTCATCTTTCTTTGTTGTTACAGGTGAAGATGGGCGGCGTCTCTCCACCTCACTCTGACAGTCCACTGCCCTCTTCTGATGCTGGTGTGGCTGGGAACCCCAACTCTGCCCAGTCTTCCCCACCCCTCACTCAACCTCCACCCTTACTGCGGCCTGCACCCCCCTCAGCACCCCCCAGCCTGCTGCGCCAGCCTCCCCCGCTTCAGACGCGACCTCTACAAAACCGGACGCCCCACAACCACCCTCCCCCTCCGCTCATCAGACCCGCGGTGGCATCCTCACTCCACCAGGGGGCACTGAGAAACTCTCTCAGTTCCTCCTCCGCCTCGGCTGGACAGCTGCCACCCTCACTAGTGGGCCTGAAGGTGGAATCACCCCAGTCACACTGATCACCGTGTAGTATTTGCCCCTTTATAATGATTTAAGACACCCAAATAGTCATTTAACAGAGAATTTGTTTTAAATCGCTGTAAAAGGGCAAGGTGTAGTAATGTCTCTCAAAGGATACGAAAAAAACCCCAGAGGTGAACTGTGAGCATAGCTGGACATGCACCAAGTATACAGGGTGATCCGCTTCTCCACTACAGGACCAAGGAGAACCCTCCATAATATACATGCGTATAAACCACATAAAGAAAACCAAAACAAACCCTACTGCCCCACAAACCCATCTGTCCTCAGGTTCTACAGCTTTACCTCGTGAACAGTCTCAAGCACAAGGCTTCCACTGTAATAACAGCTATTGAATCACCTTCTGTAAGTAATAGATGCTCAGCGGAAGTTGGAAGTTTAACCAAAATTGTGGGGTAAAAACCTTATACACTGGAATTAAAAACTGCCACGACTCATGCGAGTTCCTTCTACCATCTCTATGGCAACAGCTGCGTATCATCTAGTGTGCATGACTACAGAGACACTAGCGAGTGTTCTAAATGTGCACCTGGTGTCAGGAAACTGGGAACCTGTGTATACTCACTCTCCCATTGAAGAGCCATGTTGATAGTCATACTGGGTGAAGCGGTTTTGTTGTTTGTATAATTAGGTCCTTAAGATATTGTTAGGTCGTGAATTTAAGTAGTACTAGTTAATATTGATTAAGCACTAAGTGATGCAAAATACATGAATTTTTGTTGCAACTCTGGAATACACTGATTTCATCTTGCTCTTAAAGGCACAAACAGAGGCATCAAAACACTAAAGCTCGTGCAAGAGTTCTCGTTTCTTCCAAAATGTATGTATGTGAGAACTGTTTACATGTGAACTGGATTTGCTTGTGACTATTTTTGTTTTAGATTTTTTTTTTTTTTTCAAAATAAAGTGAAAATGACCAAATGATTTTGTTGTTGTTCTGCAGATACAGTGCCCTCCACTAATATTGGTACCCTTCTGAGCAAAAAACTGTTAAAATAAATCTGCATTGTCTTTTGATCTTTCATTCAAGAAATACACAAAATTTTAACCTATCACTGAAGTAAGACAGATTAATTCAGTCTTCACTCAACACATATTGTTCAGGAAAAATTCTCCAAAAAACAACATCTAGCATATTCTTTTATCAGACAACTGGAACTTTTTGGCAACAACCTCCCCAGATTGGTTTAGTACAAACAGGTATAAAAAGTACCCCATCCCACGGTTAAATCTATTGCTGTATCTTTAAAGTTGTTGGCCTGTTTGTCTGGCAGAGGTCCCGGACATCTCGTTCTGATGCATTTCATCATGGATTCTCTCATACCAACAGATAAAAAAATCTCTGTGAGATATCTTATAACATGCCATGGTTGGGTCTTCCATTGAGACAAACATCAAAATCAACACAAAAAAAGTGGGTCACTGACCACAAAATGAAGCTTTTGCCATGGCGGTCCCAGTCCACTGACGTGAACCCTGTAG
Organism: Enteromius fasciolatus; assembly: GCA_032361145.1. Taxonomy (NCBI): domain Eukaryota; kingdom Metazoa; phylum Chordata; class Actinopteri; order Cypriniformes; family Cyprinidae; genus Enteromius; species Enteromius fasciolatus. The sequence continues at coordinate 7,479,884 of JAUMHR010000052.1, read as the reverse complement.
AAAATGAGTGAGGTAAACTAAAGAGCAGAAGAACCAACATGGAGAAGGTCTTCTGAAGGATCTGGAGAGATTGTGGATCTCTCATCAGGTGTTGTCCAAACTCTTCAGGCATTACAGGAGAAAACTCAGCTGTTTTCTTGTGAGTAGGATGTTGCAATAATAAGGCACCAATAATTGTGGCCAATATGAACTAGAGAAAGCATTTATTTCACAATAAGACCCCAATTGTTTTACTTCAATTATTTAAAAAAAAAAAAAAAGAACAGAAGTATAGAAGATTTATTTTAACAACCAACTTTGCTAATATTTACCAAGGGTGCCAATATTAGTGGAGGGCACTGACAATATGCTCTAACCAGACGCCTGTACCATGGTAGTATTTGAATGAATTCGGGGTTAGAGGATTTGTTTTGAGTTGACAAAACCAAACTAATGCACTGTGCCTTTGTAGGTACCCTGATGATGGTACTCCGTCAGCTCTGACTTCAATTCTGAGTTTATAGAGCACATGAAGTGTGACATCAGTAACAAATAACCAGTCACATGCCTTCAAACAGACAATCAGCAGTTCACTTCTTGCCAAAGAGAGTCATACAAATACAAACGCAACAAATAATAATAAAAAAGATCAGATAAACAATTTAAACTCATTTACACAAGAAGAAAAGAGCTGTCCATTAAAGAGGACAACTAAAAGAAAACATTTTGCTATGTCATTGCAATTGAAAGTTACTGTACATAGTTTGTAATATAATACGCAGAAATATACTGTATCACATATATTAATTTTGAAGCTGATTTATATCATGCATTACCTGTATAGATTTACATTCATTTAAATTAAATTCTTAATGATAGTAATTAAATTGCTCATGTCTAAAGGACGTAGGGTATAATCATCATATGAATAATATATAAACAATGTAAAAAAGGCTACACGTTTCTATTATTCTAACCTTTCCCTTTAAATCTCTCCCTTCCTTCATGTCGAGACAAGCA
>JAUMHR010000052.1:7445612-7457428 GCA_032361145.1 Enteromius fasciolatus | reverse complement strand
CACTTTTGAGTAGGCCTTTCAGATGGGATGTGGAGAATGAAGGTCAAAGTCATCCTTCTTGATGTGTCCAAAATGTGCAATTACAGTCTGAACCTTCCAGTGGTCGACCAATGTATTGGCTGACAATTCATATTTCTGTTTGAACCAATAATTTCTGGAAGTGACAGACTTTTATTCTGACAGTCCTGAGAACACCAGCCGCGAAGATGATAAATAAAAAGCATTACAGAGTTTATTAGTATTATAAGACATAAAAAACAAACACTAAAATACTTTGTCACATACCATCAGCAAATGCTGTATTTACAGAATCTGTTTTTCATTATTTTGATCAAGTTCAAAATATTGCCATATTTATTTATTTTCAAATGCTTTACTTCTAATTTAGTACAGGTTACAATATTTACAATCTTTAAATTAAATAAATGTGATATATGAGCACATGGTCTACATAAGGATGATATACAGTATATACAGATACATATACACACACACACATATCAGTCTTATACAGACCATGCGCTTGCTCATTTTTGGCACTGGCCAATAAAAATCATATAAATCCACTCAAATCTTTATTACATTAGCACTGAATTGCTGCATTGCCCAACAAAAGCTTAAAACAAATCCCATACAGCTATATTGCTATTAGTTATCATTATCTGCCCTACATTCAGCTCAGGTGACGTCAGCCGAAAAGACATTTCAAAGACAACAACTACATTTTGAAAACACATTTCATTAAAGAAGCAAATATTTGAATTGTAAGTTAACTTCACAGATACTGAGTTACTAAACCACATAATTTAGTTAAAACATCAGAACGTAGAGGTCAGAGGATGAGAAACAGGTGAAGGCCCTTTTTCTCCCTCTCTCTAAATCTGTGTTAGTGGGGTCTGGGATTTCAGGGATCTGTAACACAAGCCTGTGGTGTCAGGTCACAGTATCAGCAAGGTGACACACTGAGTTACTGAGGACAAGAAAACCCTGTGTTAACACTTATTGAGGTGGTGTGCTTTTCAGACATAGATGTCGTAAAGCTGGAGAGAAGAGTCACAGGCCAAACAGGCCTCAATTCTGGCTGAAGGTCTTTGAAGAGTTTTATGGATATGTTTGCTTGATCCATATATATTAAAATGACGAAACGGCAAAGTGAGTGACAGATAAAACTCCCTAAGATGAAAAACATGGTCCAAGTCATAAATATAAACACACCGTTCCGTGTGCAATCTTTTTATGCAAAGCATCATTCCCTGTGCCTGATCCACCCCAATGGAGGATAATGCAAAATAATAACACATTTTCATACCTCTCCTCCTACATAGCAGGCTGAAACTCACCCACGACCTCACTAGTATGATTAACACCAATGATTCACTCCTCACACTCTTCCTCTGCTAAAACAGACACACTCTGAACAAGAGGTTAGAGATCTCCGAGGGCATCCGGAGATCTGGACAAGGATATAAAGTCCTCCGCTTTTCATTAAGCCACTTAACGGAAAACACACACGTTAGTGCCTGTATTGTATGAAGATCAGTCAGCATTAGTCACACTGGCATGAGTTATTAATGAGCACCGAATCTGTCCTCCTCCTCCTCCTCACTCTGAATGGCTAAATTTTCTGTCCTCTGGCACTCACACGCAATCTGTGCCTTATCACATTGAGAGGGACAAGGCTGGCTATTCTCACTGCCAGTGGTCTTCATAGCTCCTAAATCAAACACCCTACCTGTTGACTGATTTCCTCTATAGACTAGTGGTTCCTCAGCCACATTTGAATTCCAGTGTCTCTTTTTTAATTTACAGAAATTAGGGATGCCCATAGATTACATTAAGTAACTAAAAGCATTCACATTTCAAAGAAGTTCAAATTAAACTTGAATTGTAATTGATTTAGATTATTTTAAAGCATGTTTTGTTTCACTTTTTAAATCGAGGCCTCCTTGAAAAGTCTACTTTTTACTTGTCAACGTATTACCATAAGCAAAAAAATAATTAAATTGTTAAATCCCAGAGATATAGGGGTGATTTAAAATGAAAAATAAATATTTTTTAGTTTCTCTAAATGAAGCTTGTTTTATTTTGAAACATTTTAAATTATCTTTGAAGTTTGCTTTATTCGTTTACAAAAATTAGGAGTTTGCACAGATTAAAATAAGAAAATCTGCAATTAAAATAAAAAAAGTTGAGATAAATTAAAATGAACAATAACTTGTTTTATTCTAGTCTTGTTTTATTTTAAAACTTAAAATCATGTAGCCCCTAAGCCTTTTGGTAGTCTGCTTTTTAATGCATACATATTGGCAGTTATTTAAATAAAATAATAAAAACAATAATAATAAAATCTAAATACTTAAATTGTTACATTTTAAGGATGCATTTAAGATATGTCTCAATATTCTGGACACTGTTTTGCATTATTTTAAAACATTTAAGCCATCTTGAGGCCACATTGAATGTTTGCTAAGACTCCTCAGTGGGCCCCGGCCCCTTGGTTGAGAACCACTGCTACAGACAGGTTTAAACTCCTCGTTAACTTCATTAGCTTTGGCTTGACTCAGAAGACCTTGGATATTATTACAACAATAGATATAATTTTCAAAATTTCCACTAAACAAAAGGACTTACAGTAAAGACATAAGTAAATAATCCATATAAGAAAACAGATATACAACACATACAGCACGGAACATGAATGTAGCAAAGCCTATCAATTAACAGTTATGGGAAGTCATATTGAGTCAGGGAAGCTCTTCCTGAACTAACTTTTTTGTTAAGTTTGTTTATTTTCTTTCAGTCGCCTGTCTTTTAGCCCAACAAGCTTGAGGGAAATACAGTTCAATAGAAAAGCAAGCATGACGTCATGCCCAACAACAAAACACACATTCATACATATTAGTTTCTGTGTGAAGATATGTCTTACCTGGCTGGATGAATTCTCTATAACACCTACTCCTTGAGGCCGGGTTGACATTTTCGCCCAGGGATTCTTAAAAACAGGGCCAAAGGGGGGAAATATAAATGCAAAATCGTTTTCAGAGGCTGACAAGCATTTATAAGCTTGTCGTTAGAGGCTATTCGTCTGCTCTGACAGAAGTAATCAGTGTTGCTAGCTAGCCTGAACTAGCCACGCAGACAGAGATCAACAAGTTGAAGCCCAACATCAGTCCATATGTGGAGAAAAAATAAACTTGTTTTGAAGTGTCCAGTTGAAAATAAACAGCAGGTCCGTGAGGGGGATTTGTAACTTCGTCTTCTCGGCGATACTAACACGCTTACATTTATATTTCCTTCCAGACCGAATAACCGATAGTTTAAAAACAACTCATATCATCCCAGGTCTTAAAAATGACAGTCACAGGGATTGAACAAACTGAAAGGAAAAGGTGTCTCTGAGAGCGATATTAAGTGTTAGGCCAGCCAAAAATCACAATTTTACCGACCTTCAAATAACAACTGTCAACAAAAGGTGAAAATACCTCAACCGTCAGTTTGAGATCAACGAAACAAACGTCGCTTGACTGAACACGGATGTGAAGAAAAACAATCGCGAGTGCTAGTAACGAAGGACTAGCAAACGTAACACGGGCATCAAATAAAAAGATCAATCCCGAAAAACCCTCATGATCCACAAAACCGTTTTCCGCCACTCACTGGATCCCGGTGACAAACGGTTCTTGAATGAAAGGAAACGTGCGAGGGCTCGCGTCCAAAGACAAACATCCAGAGTCAGGTAGTAAAATCCATGATTGGCTTCGGGGCTGTGGTGAAACGGGTTTCAGTGGAGGCGGATCGGTGTCGTACTGCGGCCGAGCTGCTCAAACGCTCGTGCCTGATACCGGAACAAGCGCGAGAGGCAACATGGCCGATCTCCGGAGCGAGCCGAGCGGGGAGGGGCGGCGGCGGATCCGTGCGCGGTTCCTCTAGGCGTCAGTCGGTGCTCGCATACTGCGGTATTCGCGGCTGTAACGGCGACTGAAGACGTGGGGTGACATCATGCGGTCGTTGTTACCGTGGAGATTTTTAAATTGAGCAGATGCTTGGACACAGGAAACAACATCTGTGTGCCTGACCTGCTGTGTGATTGTGCGAGAAGTGTTCAAATAACTCCAACCAAGAGGTATTTTCCAAGAACGTTTAATTTTAAGTAGGTCTGCTGCAACAGTATTTACAGCTAGATTTGTACATTTAGTCATTTAAAAAGCACAAGCAAAAAAATCTTAGTCTAAAACTAGAAATGTATATACAAAACAGAGACCACAAAGCTTTCACAGATCAAATCTGAGGGTGTGAGAATCACAAAATGACTCTTTAACAGATAAGTGAATCGTTCAACCCAAAATTAAAAACCTGTCATTGTTTACTCTATCAAACCATTAAAAAATGCTGCTTTTTTTGTAGAGCACAAAATGATAATTTCAAAAGAATTAACAAGAACCCTTTCTGATAACCAAAATTGGTTTTGGTTTGGTTTTGAAAAAAAAACACCAAAAACCAGCATAGTTCTTAAATCAGAATTGACATAATGACGCTAAACAAATCTGATAAGCGTACAGCTATCATGGAGGGGCTTTTTTAGGTCTGTTTGACAACAGCTGTTTTATGGCTTTATATAACAACACATATGGACTTGGCATATTGGATATGGCAGTAATGGTCACTATGGACGTCTTTGAAAAAGGAACCTGTCTGAAGACTTTTACTTTTTGATGATCTATAGAAGCACAGAATAGATTCTAAACCATTCAAGGGTGGGTAAACGATATGTTAGATTAACTGAATGCAAATACCTGAGTCAAAGTGTAATATACCTCTTTAAATAAACAAACATTCATTAATCCAGACTCACACAAAAACTGAATCTGAAACACCACCACAAAACAGATAAAAAAAAAAAGCATGTAAAACCAAATCTGATCAAATGCTTAGTCTCTTAGCTCCTCTACTGGCACAGTGAAAAGGTCAGAGAAGAAGCTCCCTTCATTATCACCACCACCAAAAACCAGAAGTGTTTGTGGGGCTGACTCTGGAAGTTCCTCTTGTTCATCTGTACATTCCTGTAAAACAAAGGCAATTATAAATAATGAACTGAACCCACTTTGCAAAGATCTTTATCATTTCATTTAATCAATTTGCATGTTTTTACCTGTTTGCATGTTGTGGGCATGGTAATGATGGAATGCCCAGCTCGGGGTACTGAAGTGAGCTGGGGAAAAGAAAGAGAGGACCAGCAACTAGATTCTAAAGAAAAAGAGAGAGAGAAAAATAAAAAGGTTTTCCAGGTTAAATATAATCTTAAAATTTGTCAACAGCATTTACAGCATTGTATATAGTCAGTAATATTCTTAAGAAATTAATAATTTTACTCTCTGCATTTTCATATAAATTAAATGTTATAAAAGATTTACATTTTGTATAAATCTTGTTAACTTTAGATCTATCCTGATTTTTTTTAGTTTTGATTTAATGCACTAATTTCTACAAAATCAGCATGTTAGAATGATTTCTTACTAACCCTAACCCTAAATTTCAAAACATTAAAACCAAATAGCTTATTGTAAATATTTTGTTATTACACTTTTGTATTTTTAAGCAAATTAATGCAGCTTTGGTATGTATAAAATTTTCAACAACATAAAATCTTATTCTCACCCATGTTGAAGATGAATGCATCACTCAACGCATTGTTCCCATTGTAGCCCCCATGGATCAGGAAGCTGCAGTCTGAAAGAACCGCACAGCCATGCCAGCTGCAATACAGTGAGTGTCAGAGGTCAAAATACTCAACACAGTACATCAAGGCTGATCAAGATATGCCCAACTTATGTAACCATAAGACGACAAATGATTGAATTTCTATTATATTTTTTTATTTTGCAGTGGAGAGCATGATTTAAAAAACAAACTGTGCTCAGTCTTTATTTACTCCGAGTAAATTGTCATTTTAAATACCTTCTGGGAGACGGGGCTGTTCCACTTGTCTTAACAGCAGAAAACTCCATCAGGCCTGAAAAAGATGGTGACAATGTGGTATTTTAAGCTGACTACTCCACTTTTTTAAAAGAGCACCTTTAGTAATTAATGCGAGTCATACAAGGAATTAAATATGTAGACAAATCTAGACAGATCCATTGAATAATAACAGTTTCAAACATAAAGTGTTGAATCTAGTAGACATAAAATAATAAATAAATAAATAAAGTTATTTCTTATTTTCCCCAATGAGAAACCACCTGAATAAAAAATAAATAAAAAAAAACCCAACTTAAAATCAAATAAATCTTGAGAAAAGTAACAGTTCTTGCAATATTTACCAAGGTCTAGCATAAACATGTCATTGAAGCACACAGGGGTGTCCCATCCACCAAACACAAGGATTCTCCCCTGCATCACACATGCCGAGTGCCTGCATAAACAAATCAAAAAGAAAATACTCATCTGCCACATGTACAGCACAGCTGAAAACATCAGTCATATGGTTAATGAAATATTACATCATGCAACTTTGAATATAAAGAAACGAGCTCTGTACCCAGAGCGTGGCGCAGGCTTCTCTCCATTGACAATAGGTTGATACCAGATGGCCATTTCAGGGTTAAAGATGTAGATGGAGTCACTGCAGCCGTCTGGTTCTGGGTGTGGGCGAGGAAACACTCCTCCAAACACAAAGAGCTCTCCTCGGAACATACTGCAGCTGTGGTAGGCCAGAGGAGGCACTTTTCCCTGCGCCTAAAGGGATAAATGAAATTCAAATCAGCTTTTTAGTATATTCACAACCTACTTGCTACAGCAATTAGACCATGATTTACTATGGACCACAACCAGATGTTATTTCTAACACAAAAAAAAACAAACTATCTTATGCGTCTAGTCTTATGTTACAGCAATACTGTATTGTTGTCAGTGTTCTTTGTTGTTAATATTAGAATCAATTGCAAACTAACCTCAACCAAAGTCCAGCGCCAGGTTTGCGTGTCTAGGATGTGAACATCATTAAACCATTTCTTATGCTTTGAGCCACCAAACACAAAGATACGTTTAGATTCGGGGTCATATGTCGCTGTGTGGCCAATGCGGGCCTCTGGGGTGGGTCCTTCCGCAAGAGTTTCAGCAGGTACCCAAGAAAGATCCTCTAAAAAACATCAAGAGCAGAATTGAATGTACCAAGTAATAAAATATTGCCATCTATAGACATGAAACAGAAACATAACCGCTTACCCGTGCAGAGTTTCCAAATAGGGTCTTTGCAGAACTGCATTCTGGCACCTTGTCCTCCGATCAAAATGGCTGTCTGAGGATCAATGGGACACAGAGTTTGACCCCAGCGGCCTGATGGCGTGTCCAGTGGAGCTGAAAAAGACGGTGTTAAACATAACTAACATACCACATGACTCAACTGCTACACATGCAAGCTATGAAAATGCTTACCAGTCTGTGAGGGGGTTTTGGCCTGCCTGCCTTTAGCTTTGTGGCTCGGAGTACTGGAAGATGCAATCTGTTCCTCTTTTTGAGAGAAGAGACGTGTCTGACCTCCACGATGATTGTTCTTGCTTCGTCTTTGAGGGGTCACCTTTTCAGAGGCGTTTGGGCAGATGTTCTCCTTGCCTCTACCTTCATTAACTTCTTCCTGCTCCTCTCCCTGAGAACGCTTTCTCTTACCTGGACACTCTCGTAACGCAGGTACTGCAGGGTTGCACTGGAAACCATAAATTAAGAGAGGACACATCCATATCGATTATGTTTCAGAGATCTTTTATTGAAACTGTTCTGACCACTGCTATTCGTTGGTTTTATGGATTAAATGCCAAAAGTAGATTCCAGCTGTAGAGCATCGTCAACTTAGGGTCAAAGAATACAGTTTTTGTACAGCTGGGTTTGTCTGTTCAGTGTGGGAGAAATGTTCTTAGGAAGTCTTTGACTATCTTAGGTGATACCTCCCACATTTTGTTTGTAGAATTTGAGCCACTTCCTCGAGACAGGAGATATAGAGCAAGCAAATGGAGGACTGTTAAAGCTTCTAGGTCCTTTGTTTCAAACGCAGTCTTGAGAAATACTTTCTACTTGTAGAAATACTTCAATTTTTAAAAGTATATGAACAAATACTGTAAATACCTCAGTTCTGTCAAGTTTTTTTTTTTTTTTTTAATAAGACTTGTATGTTTTTTGAGGTTTGATGCTACATAAATTGCCTGTAAAAGGACAGACAGATAAGTACCGGTAAACACACAGTGAATCTGACTCAAGCAGGTTAAACTCACCTCTGGAGTGCATTCCATCTGTGAGAGAGTCAGCCCCGGATCCAAAAACTCTGCAGTTCCCTTTAGAAAACAGGATCAGGGGTCAACTACTGTATGCACAGGTCCATAGACTTTACACAAAATGCATTACATCTAATTTCTTATTTATTATGGATAACTTGATTAGGCATAGATTGGAGCATCTTTGACTGGAAATTTTCATGATGAAACGGTAGTAGTGGTACATCTTCCATTTTGTGACATGCATCAAAGTTGACAAGGACTTGGTTCTATCCATTTAATGTTTTATATGCAGTTCTGAATGCAAGCATTAGGTCAATTCTAAGAAAGAGATCAGATTTAAGCAGGCTAAATGGCTGAAGAAGATTGGCATACATCATCCTAAGGAAATATAGCGTGTTCACTAGAAGAAATTAAGTATGACATGGATGAAAACAGATCAACATGCTTTATGCTTTTAAAAATGGATGAATTTCCATTTCACTCAGACTTTTAAATCAGCACAGAAAACGCATAAGCCTCCAGATTTCATTTCGGATATGTTGTTTAACACAAACTGAAACTGAGCTCACCCCAATGAGTTTTACAGTTAAGGTTGCTCCACTGGACCAGACACCATCCTCACCAGATTCCCATGACAGACATCTGAGAGGAGGAAAGGTTTAGTAAGGGATCGATGATTACTATTAAATCGTACTGCACTGATTTAGCGTATCTAATAAACATACTTATTGAATGGTGTTAGTTTTCCCATATTAAGGAGTACGTTCCTCTCATCCGCCAGTTCCACAGAGACTGAATCTCGCTTTCCCCAGTCTCCTCTGGTGAAGAGAACCATCAGCTGGACACTAGGCTGGATCTCAACAGAGCTCTGCCATCCTTCACGTCTGTTGTGGGAAATAACTGATTAAGTACATAATCCCCTCATATAAAGGAGGCAGGTTGACGTTTTAAGTAGCTGAAGTAACGTTACTGTTGATATTGTGCATATCTTTGTTAGGTTAACGTTCCATTAGTTGCGCAAGAACTTTACGAGGCGTGAAACAGCAAGCCTAAACTGCACCAAGAATGCTTAAAAAAATAAAACGTATCATGCACAACACGACTTGAATCGCTGTAGCCTTGCTTAGCTTAGGTTGCATTAAAATAACATTAAATAAACAGTCAAAATATAACGTTATCCAATGCATTCCCAATCATGTTTGTTTATCTCAATGAATTTTACCTTAAGATCTGCTGTGGTGCTTCATCTACTCCAAATATGGCATAAACACCAAAGTCATCCATCCTAACGCTATTACGTTGACCCTCTCAAAGAAAAACAAATGCCAAAAAAGTGATTTAATTAAACTCCGCCAGACAGAAATCTATCTCCCGCCGACCTACAGCACAATAAATATAAAACTCGCGCCACCGCCACAACGTTCCATTCACGAAGCGCGGTGATTGGACGAGTGGGCGGAAACGCAGTGCTATTGACCAATCCCATAGAAGAAGCAAACTGTTTTCCTGTTTTTGCAGCATTGACTGACAGGTGAGTCAGCCAATGGATGAATGACTTTATTACAGGCGGGATGCGTAATTGTCAGGAAGGAGGGACATTCTTCTGATGGTCGTGTTTGGTAATTTATGCAAATAAGAGAATTTCACATCATAAATCATAAAATGAAATTACAAACAGGGCAAAATGATACAAGGAGATATTATATACACATATTATATAATCGCGTAGTTCGCTTAAATCTGCTATCTAGTAAGCCATAGACATATATATATATATATGTAGTAAGCTCTGCAAATCAAAACACTGTCCGTTGGTGACACCTGCTGGTCAAATACATGTAAACGTAATGGACAGATCCTAACATCATTTGCATATTGCAAAACAGTTTTATATAAATGAGTTCCTTAACTTTCCATATAACATTATCAGTTGTTTAACTTATAAAAAGGCGTTGCTATGGTTCTAATTATCATTGAATGCTATTAATTTGTGTTTAATTTCTCAGCTGACTCAACTTTTTTTTTGTTTGAAGGCTGTTAATGTTTTGTGATCATTTACACTATTTTAAATCGTTGTTTAACATTTTACATAATAATGTAAATGTTTTTTATGGCTATTCGTTAATTTGCGCGCTATCGCCGTCACGTGACTCAGACAGTCTCCGCCCATCATTAGCTAAACTTTGAGCTGCAACGTTACAGGTGAAGAAAGCCTGACCAATTCGACGTTTTTTGATAAGGTAAAGTGAACCACTAAGCAAGCACTAAGATGCCTCAATTTATTTGATGTATTCGTCAATTCTGCAACACGACAAGTGTTTTAAATAAATGTACGCTTAGCAAGCACTTTTGTAATGGAGTGCAATTAAAGCTAAGGAGTGTCAGTTTGTTATTTCATCACCTACACTATAACTCATTATTTCGTGTAAATTTAAAAAAAGCCCAAGAAAGCCAAATGTGAACCTTTGTTATTAGTATTAGGCCTTATACTATTACTGAGATTCACCTAACGTTATCTGTCATGTTTCAAGCTCATAAAGTACAATAATTTTAAAAGTATACAATTTTGACTGTGTTCTGTATATGTTTAAATCTTTCAGCATACAATGGCAAATCATGGTATCCATGCAGAGGGGAAACGATTTCCCCGAATGGCTGCCACTTTAATGATGCGCTTTACCACTGAGAGGGAGCCCACCTTTGGCATCAACAGAACCAGTTTCAGGCCTGCCACCCCTTGCAATGATTTTGAAGATTCTCCATCAACCGTAGAAGAAAGTCAGTCAACCATCCCAGAGTTGAGCCACTTTCTTGATACTGAGGATTCTTCTGTAAAACAACACACCCTAGAAGACCAGTCAACGGAGTCTCCACCCCAAGTGGAGGACCTGGGCTCTGATCCAGAATCCCCCTCTGCATGGAGTCTGAGTAGTGTTACAGGAGATGACACCACCCTAGAAACACTGGAGGACAATGCAGATAGCTCTCTTCGGAGGGGCCAGAAAACTGGAGGTTTGACTGAAGTTTCTAGTAAAAAAAAAAATCTGAATGTTTGGTTGGAGATGTTGTTCATTAAAACTCTTGCTGTTTCAGTGAAGTTCACAGATTGGCATAAATGTCGCATAACAGCTCTGTGTACGAAGCGTTTTGACAAGCTGCTCAGAGAATGCCCAGAGTACCACAACACTAAGAGCTGCTTCGCTGCTTTTGTACTAGAGAGAGGTAAGTATGAGAGTTAACATTTCTTATTTTCAATCAGTTTAACTTGATGTACTGACATTACACTGACACAGTAACTATTAACATAAATAACTAATAGGCAATAACTAATAAAAATGACAATAAACACCAAAATGGCAACATTTGAGAAACTATAAAAATAAGATCTATTCCAAAATAATAACAGAAATTTTTATGGTGTAAAATACAGTAAACAATCTCTCTCTCTCTCTCTCTCTCTCTCTCTCTCTCTCAATATATATATAATATAAGTTTATATTTTCTTACTTTTTTTCTTTACATTTTATGAATTTACACTAATAGCTGAAAGTT
>JAUMHR010000052.1:7416209-7431941 GCA_032361145.1 Enteromius fasciolatus | reverse complement strand
TAGAAGGCTTTGCTATGCAGTTAAATTAATGTGGGCATATTCCTTTCTGAAGTCATAATACCAACTAGTTTTATGTGCAAGTGACACTTCTTTTCTTCCTCCATTTCTGACGCCCCCTGGATGTACAGCACCCTTAGCATTTGCCTATACTGCCTATGCCACGGGCCGGCCCTGCCTATTCATCTATGGCATTCTCCAAAAAAGGACAAGCCATTCTCATAACTTTGTTCTTTGTGTGACTGAAACGTGGGCATTGAATGACTAAGGCTAAGCCAAGAAATAACGCTTCGTCTTTAAAAAAGGGAGGAGACTGACAGAAACTCAGTTTAGAGAATAAAACCTGCTCCCGACCAGGTTAGGTTCACAGAGTGAGTTACCACGGTAAAAGTTACTTCTCTTTCAGAAACAGGCTTGACTTACCCTGGTTTCTTGAGTTTGACAAACCTGCCATTTGAAATGGAAAACCCAGAGTTTCTCTTATTTCAGGGTTAACATACTCTGAGTTTTCACTTAACCTCCTTTCAGAAACGGGCCCCAGATCCTTTGCAGATCTTGAGTGATTTCTCAGTACCTTCAATGAGCAATAATTCTTTAAATTTGATAGCAAAATGTTTGTAGTATAATGTCATGTAAAAAAAACATTTAATATAAAAACATCTTATATTATAGACAGAGGACCTCATGAAGTTTGAACCTGAACTGACAGTAAACAATGGCAAGATTTCCTATAGGTCAGTAAATTCTCTTTGTCTTGAGGTATTACTTTTATTCATAAAAAAAAAGTACTGTTATGTAAAATATGTAAAAATATGTGCTATGTCTTCTGTCAGAAATAGTATCCCAAAAACAAACCAAACCAAAAAAAAAAACATTTTATCAAATTGTCTTGCAGGTTTCAATGGAAAACAGAAGGCCTTTTCATGTGCAGTGCAACAAGTCTAGTATTTGGATTGAAAGGGAGTGGATGTATAGAGTACAGTGTGGCTCACTGGGATACGCATCTCCTCATCAACACCCACCGTGAGCCTGCTGGACCACTGTTCGATATCAAAACCCCTACAGGAGAAATCTGTGAGCTTCACCTTCCACACTCTGAGACACACGGTAAATGATTTATACTGTAGTAATTGTATAGAGAACTGAAATCATTGCATCATTTTTATTTTATTATAATTTATTAACAGTGATGTACAATATAGTGAGCTGAGACTCTGATGCTGGAACCTCAATACATTTCTTTCTAAACATTTTTTGTAGGCACTGACTGACTATTAATGGTTTCTCACAAAGCTTTTAAAAAACTTGACTAATATTGCATATTATTTTACGTGTAGATGGGGAATTTCTTTTGGTATTTTCTTTAACTCTTTTTTTTTTTTGCCACTTACCTTTTTATCTACAGTTGATGCCATTGGAAGTCTTTCTGTTGTCCACATACACAATGAAGACACTTGGGAATTTCTCTCTCCAAATAGAATTTCAAGAACGCATATAGCTGTAAATGTCTGTAGGTTATCGAAGTATGGCATTGTGCATAATAATAATCAAAACAACAAAATCATCAATGGCCAGGTGTTGCTGTTCCAGGAACCAGACATGTCACAGACACAGCAAAGGCTATGGGTTTTTCTTTTGCCAAGCAATGTCCCACTCTCCGAGGTCTGATAACCTTTCGTTTGTACTCATTTTATTTTTGTAGAGATTATTTTTTAATATGCATCACTCATAGGCTTGTTTTGCCAGCAGATTAAAGAACAACAACACCAGTATGTGTTCATCCAAACCAGCTCCGACTGCAAACTAGAGATAAATGCGAAGTACACTCTGACCTCAAAAAAAGCCAAAAGAGTCCAGCCGAAGGTATGTGAATTCAGAGATTGTTTCTCCTAGACCATAAGTTGTTTTTATCACACTGTGAAGCTAAAGTGGGTATCGTCCAATGCACAGAAAATTCGCTGATTTTACTAACCGTAGAAAATTGTATTCAGGTTTTTTGTGTTTGTCGTTTTCTTTAGGAAAAATTATTTGAACCCTTGCATGCTGGCAATTACCATCCCACATTTGAAGTCTTCTTAGATAAAGATGTGACTGAACTGCGAATTAAAATTCTGCTTAAAATAAAGGAAAGTGATGCGATTAACTTCAAAAATGCATGGAAGCGTTGGATAGTTCTCAAGAAAAACACAGGTAATTAGACAGTTTTGGTCATTAGAAGTTTTTTTTTTTTTTTAGAATATATTTTGGTAATTTTTTTTCTCATGTAACTAATAGATAATCATGCTCAAATGGGAATTGAAGAACATTCTAACATTCAAGGTACCACAATTCTCTTAGATTCGCATAATGCATCATTTTATAAAATGCCTGATAATCATTTGTTAATTTTTACGTCTAGTAAACCAAGAAACCTGGACATCTGCTCTTGGTGACATCATGGAGGATCTTAAAAGTGAGGAGTTCAAGAAACTGAAGCATTTAATGAATCGCACTGGGAAAAGGCATCCAATTTCTTTACAGAAACTTGAAGAAACAAAAGACCGGTGTGAATTGGTGACTTTGGTTATTAATACATGGGGATTCAAAGAATCAGTGAAAGCCATACATGATTTAATGAAGAAGCTGCCTCGCAATGATGAATCTGTGACAGACCGACTAAAGCCTTATGTGACACACTTTGGTCTTGAGAATTAGAGCGTAACGCAGACTTTTCAGTCATATTGTAGAAAGATCTCAATGTAAAAACACATTTTTTTTTAACTCTAAACAACAGATTACCACAGTGTGGCACCATATCAAGACTGGAATAACTGTTGATTGTACTTCAGCTGTAAATTCTTATGTGGTTTTGTAATTTATCTTGTAAATTATTTAATAGAGGTTATTTGTTTGTTTATAAAATGTATGTATTTAGCTGCTGTTTTAGGTTGTGAGACAGCAACTTGAGAAATGCTGCAGTCATGTGTACTGTAATTATAACAATGAGCTGATTTTTATTCCCTGTTTATATATAATTTGTGAAAAACGACACTCAGAGAGAGAGAGAGAGAATGAGAATGAGAATATGAAAGCAGAATCAATTGAATAAAAGCCTGTTTGTTATTTAAAAGATTATTAATCAACTAAGGTATGCTGCTGTTAGACACGATCTATTGAAACCAGCACTGCTTGTTTGCATAAAAGGTGCAAAATTATCAACATGAATTTGAAAGCATACAAACCCACACTAAGAGAGAAAAAAAGCACCTTAAACAACTAAATCTTATATTTCACATAGCCTATTATTATATACTTTCATATACCGAAGTAGGCTATATCATAATAGCTCACAATATATTTATGTAAATTAAATAGCCTACAATCAAATAGCTACTATGATTAAAAAAATGACTCTTACCTATAAGCTAATTTTGGGTAGGTGTGTTGATTTTTAATTGTGTTTTCCCACAGCACCAATATTTAAAATTTCTATTATAATATAAAAAGAGATCAATGTTTACACAGGAAGTCAGACATACATGTTTTGTGCAAATTAACCGCAAGGGAGGCAATATCTCACTTCAGATCGCGGGAGGCCCTCCTCAGATCTCATTAGCGTACTACCTTGTTAACTGTCTTGTTAAGTAGTTGTTTGTTTGATGCTAGTAACCCGAGCTTAAAGGTTCGAAGACTGCGCATATTTTATTTTTGTTTGTTTCAAAGTTACAAAGTGTGCTTTTCAGTTAAATCCTGTCATATTAATCGACACGAGTAACGTTAGTAAGATCACGATGAGGCCTGTCAACCAGCTGCTCCACAACAAGTTCGTTGTGGTCTTAGGCGATTCAAGTGAGTCCTTCCGAAAATTAATAGGTATTGGGATTAAAAATAGCCTAAATGATTTTAATAAAACTGTTTTCTCTCTAGTTCAACGTTCAGTGTACAAGGATTTAGTCCTCACTCTAAGGAGAGATGCGTTTTTAAGTGTATCACAGCTAAAAAGCAAGGTCAGTATTTGGATTGGTGTCTTTTTACTAGTCTTTAGAAGTGTATATATTCAAGAAGTATGCATCTTTTTTTAATATAACGTTATTTTGTTTGAGAGCGCGAGTACGGTGACCGGGAGGGGACGTTTTCGGTTCACTTTGGAACAACATATTTTGAGTTTATTGCATAAACAATCCTGCGCAACCCGCGATTATCAGAGATGTTTAAAACATTTTTATTACATTAAACATTTTGGGGCAGTTTCCAGAACAGGGTTTAAAATTACAGTCCTAGATTAAAATAAATGTTAAGAGCTGTCTAAACTGGAGAAGGCTTGCACTGAGATATCTTAAAATACATCATTACCATTGTTTGGTCTTAAAATGCTCACAGATAATGCAGTTTTGTAAGACATGTTTCTAAAAATTGTCCTAAACTAGCAAAGGTCTAGTCCTGGCTTAATCTAATCCCTATCCGGGAAACCGGCCCTTAATTTACTATTTGTATATTTTACACTATTTGTATAGTCTTCTATTATATTAACTTGTTAGGACTATACTTTTATATTCATTTCATGTATTTATTTCCGTAGTATAGGTGTATACCTGAATAACGAGTTATTGCTAGTATACTTTATGATTGTAGACTGAATGACCGTGCGTGATGATAAATAAGTGTGTTGTGTTTTCATTTGCACTAGCCATGAGACTATATTAATAATTATTAATTCGCTAAAATAAAATGCATTTAATTAAAACCTTTAAATTACAGTCGCCATAATCAAAGCTTTATTAGGCTACATTGTATCATCAAAAAAATCATCTTCATAATATAATAGTGTAGTGCAAATTTCAAATATGCTCTAAATGTAGTTCATGAAGTATTAAAAGTACATTTTAAATGTATTGCAAAGCTTTATTAGGCGACATTGTATTGCATATATTTCTATATTATAAAGTCAGAATGTTATGTAAAAAGATTGAAATAAAAAAGGGGGGGGGCGGGGCTGTAAGTATAATAGGCTAATAATAATGATGTTGATGATGATGCTGATCATTTTTACGAAGATGATGCATTCATGGACATTCAATATTAATGTAATATTTATTTATAATAAACTTATTATAAATGGTGTTTAGCCTACATTACGTGCAATATAATAATTTATATAATAAAACAATACATTATTTAATTCTTTATTTATATAGCGCTTTATTTATATAACAAAACATACAAAAAATGATTAATTTTATTTTATAATAATTAATATTAGTTTAAATGCAAGAGAGAGAGAGAGAGGGTGTGTGTTTGTAAACTTGTATGACTGTAGACCATTTTGGTCCAACAACAAACTAGCTAACGTTACAGCACCAGCTAGCCTTGCTTTTTTAGTGCTGCCAAGATGGTTTTTAGGAAATTATACCTGGTTGACAATCTCATGGCTATCTATAGTTCTCATCATCAAGATGTTGGCAAAACACTCTTAACGTACAGAGTTTGATCAATAAATGGGTGAATATGGTTACCAATGTAAATCCTGTGAGAAGAACAGAAACTTTCCTTTTTTTCAGTATAGATTAAGTAAAGTGTAATGCATCTGTCTTGTCCATATTTTCCAGGGTGAGTATTCCTTTGAGCAAGACTCTCTGGTTGAAGGTGGCAGACTTGCAGAAATGAATAATGGCACTGCCTATAAAGAAGTGCGACAGTATAGAACGGATCACCACTTGATCCGTTTCTATTTTGTCACGCGTGTGTTTTCACGCTATATGGCCAGCATCTTGAATGACTTTGAAACTGGAATGAAACCAGACCTAGTCATCATCAATTCTTGTGTGTGGGATATATCAAGGTGGGAGTTTTTTTTTTTACAGTCATAAGGTATTTAGACCGTCACAATTATTTTTCAATTAACATGTTTTTTGTTTTACTGCAATGTACAGGTACAGCCGTGATTGGGCGACTGACTATAAAAGCGACCTTAACACGTTCTTCAGTAAACTGAAGGCCATTCTGCCAACAGAAAGCCTGGTTGTATGGAACATGACCATGCCGTTGGGAAAGAAGATTGTGGGTGGATTCTTGGTTCCAGAGGTGGGTTACAAAAAACTGTATGGTAGAGAAGAAACCTTTTCGAACAGTGGTGATGAGAATCGATAATCCTGGACTTTTTCATCTTGCCCACAAATTCAGATCCAACAACTGGGTCCCACATTGAGGTTCGATGTGATTGAAGCAAACTACTTTGGAGCCACTCTTGCTAATGAGTATGGCTTTGATGTGCTAGACCTGCACTTTCAGTTCCGGTTCAGCCTGCAGCATCGTATGCAGGATGGCGTGCACTGGAATGCTGTCGCCCACCGGCAGATTACATGCCTGCTGCTGGAGCATGCCGCACAGGCGTGGGGAGTGGAACTGCCAAATCTGGGTGAGAAATACAGGATGAGTTTGTTGTCATTGGTTAGCTGTAGTGGAAAGCTGCAAAAATACCGTAAGTTCGATGACTTTGAATGAGTCAGAGATTTTTTCATTCTAGGACCCAGCCCAAATCCCTCAAAGTACCAACAGACCTGTTCAAATAATCACATTTTTGTCCAATGACTTGCCTAAGAGTACATAGAACATTTAGTCATCCATTTTATTTCTCTCTCTTATTTTTGCAGACATGCTTAAGGCAAAGAATCACCCAGCATTACATGACAGCCATAACAGGAAGACCGCTACTTCAAGAGCTCCCAGACGCTATCAAGGTGCACTACTGTACAAAAGTTTATATATATAAACTATATATATTATATATCGCTAATTCTCAATAAAATAAAATAAATTATATATATATATATATATATATATTATTTTTTTAATAATAAGATCTAATAATATATCATTATTATAAGAAATATTTTTTGATAATAAGATCTAATAATATATCATTATTATAAGAAATATTTAAGTAGTATAAATGAACTGTTCTTTTTAACAGTTCAAAGAATCATGATAATTATAATGTTGATGAAATTTAGCAACGTACTGTTCTCAACATTGGTAATACTTTTATTTCTGTTTTTATTTAACACCAAATCAACACACAGAACAATTTCTAATGTATCTTATGAAAATGTAAAAAAGAGAACATTGAGAATAAATAGCATTTAAAATCTATTTTATAAATTATACTAAAACAGATAATTTGAATTTTTATATATACATATATATCAAGTGAAGTCTTTGCATAGAGTATAAGAAAATTATACCAACCCCAAACTTTCTGTAGTATATACTGTATATAACTTATAACTTGTTTACTAATTCAAAACATGCCTATTTTAACAGGTCCGTCGTATAGTAACCAGAGAGGCTTCAATGCACCTATGATGCCTGCCATCCACTATAATGGTAATAAACAAGCCGCTCCTGAGAAAATGTACTTAATCGGCACAGTTATTCTCATGATGATTCATTTTGGAACAACTACTGTAATTGTACAGATTAAGTGCTGGGGGATGTTGTAGTCATATGCAATATTTGACCACTCCATATATGATGATGCATGATCCATTTAAATTGGTCAACTTGACATCATTCACCATAATAAATGAGCATTCAAAGATATTCATGGATGTAATGTGCTAAGTTCGCAAAGGGCATCCACGGATGTCTAAGGTTGTAGTTATTAGACATGTTTTTAATGAAAGTAACAGTTTTTACTCTTGTTTTCAGGTCCAGCCTGGCCACAAGGCCAAATGAGGCAGTTCAATGGTTTTGGTGCACCGTCCGACTATGGTTGGCAGTTCTACAGTGACGGTGTACCTCCCCACTTAACAGCAGGATATCACAGCTTTGAAAGGGAACCCTTTTACAGAGGTGCAAATATATTTAATTACTGTTCTCAAACCATCTGTGTCTTTATTATATTAATGCAAAACTCTACTAAACTTGTGGTTATTTGTTTACAATTCAGCTCCTGCCCCCTACTGGCCCATGAACAACTTTATCATGAAACGCAAACAAAGGCAACAATATAATCCTTACACACGAGAGAGACAACGCTCTTACAGATAAAGCCATTCTCATTGTGGATGGCTGGAATATTAGGCATTGTTGCAAGTTAAAAGACACGTTCTGCACGGTAGGAATTATTTTGGAGGGTGTGTACATGTTTATTAAGTGCTGAAATGTGTAGTTTATTCATAGTTTCTTATACATGATGCTAGTTTGTAGAGCCTTTCTATGTTATGATTCTTGTTACAGTAACACTGAACTGTGATATTCCAATTGTTTTGCCACTGATGTAACCGTTAACCACCACCAGACGAAGCATATTTTTAAATTCTGAAATAAAATATATTTTTTACAGAAGTCTTTAAAATAGTTAGTGTTTTTTCCTATTCATCTGATGCAAACAATGTTAGTGGGTTTTTGATTAAACAAGCCCACTGTGCCCCCCCCCAAAAAAAATCACGCTATATATACACTTTTTCACTTTGAAACCTTTTCAGAAGTACAAGGTAAAATTTGATAGCAAAAATAGCTGACCCCTCTCAATTCTCCCAGCTCTTGAACTCTTACATCAGCTGCCAGTGTAGCTTTTCTAACTTCTCTCTCAAGCCACACAAGCCTAGCATCAGGATCCTCGTCTGAGAACTGTAGGAGACTCCCTGAGGGCTTCAGCACCTGTAAGCTTTGCTTCATGATCTGTCCAGCTTTAACTTGACCTTCTTTAGACCTAACTAAAGCATCTGTAGTACCCTTGTCCAATATCAAGTCCAAGCTTCTGACCCCAAAGTATCCTCTCAACTCTGTGCAGTCAAGCTCCAGGAAGGTAAGAGCAGAGGACGGGTTGCATGGCTGCACCGATGTAGAATTGGCATGCTTCTCCATAAGTTTGACTGCAACTGAAGAGATATCAGCACAGGTGACCTTGACAGCACATGGAGAGGTTGTGTAGATACAAGGTCCTAATGCAGATGTGCCACAACCCATGTCCAGGATGTTCAAAGGGCCACTCTGGGAATGAGACATGTTCTGAAGTACAGGAAGAATGAAGTCCTTGACTGAGTTAAATCCAAAGAACCACTCAAAATTTTTGAATTGCCCTTTGCTTCCATTTTCTGTGTAGAATCTGTCCCATGTTGCTTTTTTGTCCATGTTTTCAATCAACTCATCTGCCAACACAAGATATGAATAGTTAGAATTTAGGATAAAAATACATAACCCTCCCTTACAATTAAAAATGCTGTGACTTTAACCACTATCTAACAAATATCACTGAATTAATGCATAAACCAAGCGTATTAACCAAGTAGAAACTGGATTGGTGGATCTCTGCTAATAATGTAATGAGAGATTTGGGAGGGGTCATTTTTTGACAACATTTGCATCTTTGGTGCTGCATAAATCATGGTTAATATGTTAAATACAATAACACAACCCTGAAAAATATTTCAGTGTTCTATGATGATCTAAATGAAACTTTGATTAAACATTTGATCACTTTTAATACGATGTTTGGTTGGGGGGAAAAAAAGAAAATATACACAAACTTGTCAAACTAGTATGATGCCATCTGCGTGTCTTGGTCAGCTTTTGAAGGGTCCTCAGCGGCACTGCAAGTCTGGCAAATAACATTTTAAATACACAGCTTAAGTAGAGATATTCCGTGTAAAACAAAACACTGGAAGCATGTGTGATCCTGTAACTGAATGACACGACCCGGAAGTATACATGAGAGAGGGGGCGGTGGAAAAAGAACTCAATCAAGATGGCGGATGAGCAGCAGGAATCATCACAGGGAGAGATGGAGGGTAAGAGCAAAAATAACATTTCGCCACGCAGTTTAAAAGATCATCTGACATGCGTAAACAAAACATCTCGCAGTGTCCTGCCTGAGGGGGCCTGCATTAGAGAAACAAACAAACTGTACGAGCAGCAGGAGGAAATGCAGAGCATTAGCTGTACAAAGAGAAACCTCTTGACTCATTTAACCAAACATAAAATCTTAATCTTCCAAACATTTTCTGGTATGTCATATTTCTATTACTCATTTTACGCTCTCGGTTTAAATAGTATAGCAGTCTTGTTTCCCAGTCAGCGGCACACTGTAATATGCACAGTTTCTCCTCTGGATGTATGGAGGCAGGTGGCCAATCTCTTTGTATTTTTGTTGTTGTGTGGTAACAGTTATGGGCGGTTATTTTACTGAGATGATGGTTAGAGGACTCCCCACTCACGCCTTTGTTTACATTACGTCGGAGTGTGACGTGTAACATAAGTCAGCGAGTGAAGGCACCGAACTGCAGCAATAGCAGAACTGGCATCACTGCCTACTGTTATGAGCTCTGGTCCATTTTCTGTGTGTCCACACGAGGCCAGAGCACATTTTATGAATCTCTCTCTCTCTCTCTATCAATCTATATAATATAGATATATTTCTTGGTCAGGTATTGGCTCTGTGTGGCACCAGAATATAATAAAAATGGAACATTCAAACTGAAATTGGGTCAGATGTAATTGGACGAATAAATATAATCACAAATAAATGCTTATTTTTAATATTTTGTTGAGAATCTCGTGCAAGCATTGACTGCCTTAAGTCTGGAACTCATGGACATCACCAGAGACTTTGTGATGCTCCGGCTGACTTGTTTGTGGGTCTTTCTGCCTTTAGTTTTCTTTAACAAGTGAAACGTATGCCCAGTCGGGTTGAGAACAGGAGATTGACTTGGCCATTGCAGAACAATTCTCTTGTTTATCTTCAAAAACTCCTTGGTTGCTTTTGCTGTATGTTTTTGGTCATTGTTCGTTTGTACTATGCTCAATTTGACTGAATCTGGGCATACGTTATATATATATCCCTGTACCCTTCAGAATTCTTCTGGCTGCATCTGTCTTCTGTCACATCATCAATAAACACCAGTGCAGCTGGACACCGTGCATGCTCATGCCATCACACTGCTCCACCATCTTTCACAGATGATGATGATGTATGCT
The DNA here is from genome assembly GCA_032361145.1 of Enteromius fasciolatus. Taxonomy (NCBI): domain Eukaryota; kingdom Metazoa; phylum Chordata; class Actinopteri; order Cypriniformes; family Cyprinidae; genus Enteromius; species Enteromius fasciolatus. The sequence goes on along the minus strand of JAUMHR010000052.1, from coordinate 7,420,988 downwards.
TTGGATCACAAGCTGTTCCAAGCCTTTTTTGGCAAGGTCTAATCAGGCCTTGTTTTCCCCTTATGGTAAATCTTCTCTTGATTAGCTGGATGTTGTGAAAGAGCATTTCTTTACCATCATGAGGATTCTCTGACCATCCACTGCTGTTGTCCTCCATGGACGTCTAGGCCTTTTTATGCTGCTGAGCTCACCAGTGCATTAATTCTTTTTCTCATAATGTACCAAATTCTTGATTTGGTCGCTCCTAATGTTCCTGTCTTATGGGTTTGTTTAGTTTCTGAAGCCTAACAATGGTCTGCACAGAGAGCTCCTTTGATTGCATAATGTGGGTTCACAGCAAACTTTTTTACTGCTTAATAGGCGTAGAAAAAACAAATGGAATAACCCACATCAGTTCATGAAATGGCTTTAGAGAGTCAACTGTACTTAAAAAAATGGGGAGATACTTATTAAAGGGCTGTAATTCCTTAATCTTTCCTCCATTTGTGATATTTTAAGCCCATATTTATTATATAACTGTAACTTAAATATGCTTTTTTCAACAGCTAACATAAATAAAGATTTGTGCCTTTATCCAAATATACTAAATTTATACTTTATTATTTTGCAGGAGTGAACTGCCTTGCATATGATGAAGCCATTATGGCTCAGCAGGACCGTATTCAGCAAGAGGTGAGTGTGCAGATAATGTTGCAATTCTGAAAAAAGGCTTGTAATATATTGTACTGCTACCGAACAAATCACTAGGGATTTAGTGTGTTTTTGTCAAATTGTTAGCTGTTTTTTAAATGATGAATAGAGTTAGCTCAACAAAACAAACCATGTTTTCTGTGATCATTTACCCTCTTCACAAAATGCTGTTCTTTAATTCCATATAGTTAAGGAGATGGGCTGTCACACTTAAAAAAGCCCCTTTAGACCTGGAATATTATATAGTAGATATAGTATAGTATTTGAAGAGATCGACTGGCTCTTTCTCTATTCACATGTATTGTAGAAAAAATATTCTGCGTAACATCTTTATGTGTGCAACTGAAGAAAACAAGTCAAACAGGTTGGAACAATATGAGGATGACTAAATGAACTAACCCTCTAATTGCTTGTGTTTTGTTTTAATAGATAGCCACCACTAACCCTTTAGTGTCGGACAGACAAGATCTCTCTGTGCTCAAGGGTGAATATGCAGCAGAGGACACCATATACCAGCTCAAGATAAAGGTCACTACAGATTCATGAGCTTTCTTCGTTGTAGCAAGTGCCCTAAACCTGTTGTAAAACTGTTATTCTTACGTCTTGTTTATAGGACCTTCACAAAAAGTATGCGTACATTCGTAAGACACGGCCAGATGGAAACTGTTTCTACAGAGCTTTTGGCTTTGCGCATTTGGAGTCACTACTGGACGACAGCAAAGAGCTGCAAAGGTAATGTACTCTATGCTTTGGGTGCCTCGTGCAGACGTCATTGCTTAAGTTTGAAATGGTTGCACTAACTCAGGAGATAGCAGAAACCATGTTTTCACAAAGTACCGTTAGTCTTTCTGTCATTGTAGTGAATGTTTAGGTAAAAGACCTGTCTCAATTTTGGCTCTATAGGTTTAAAGTTGTGGCAGCTAAAAGCAAACTGGACCTTGTAAACCAGGGCTTCACCGAGTTCACTATCGAGGACTTTCACAACACTGTGAGTTGGTAATTTATCAGTCTTTGAGTTATGTTGTTACTTATTTTTTATTTTATGTAACCGATGAAGTGTTTAGTACTGTACTTAACCACTGACAACAACTATCTCTATCAAGGCTACCCAAGTGTTTGGTTTGGCAAAGGTTCACCAGCAGATATAAAATGCATCAGAACTTTGAGTTTTTGTAAGAAAGAAAACCACATTTTTGTATCCCAGCTTTCAGACAGAAAAGTTTTTCTAGACATCCGTGTTTACATCTTTTACCTTGTCAGCAGCACTTACCCTGTAATTGTACTTGAATTATACTCACTGTGGTTGTCTCCTTTATCAGTTCATGGACCTGATTGAGACGTGTGAAAAGCAGCAAACACTTGGTGAACTGCTGAACTCCTTCAATGACCAGAGCGTGTCTGACTACATAGTGGTTTACCTGAGGCTTCTCACCTCTGGATACCTGCAGCGGGAGCATGTGTTCTTTCAGCACTTCATAGAGGGCGGCCGTTCAGTCAAAGAGTTTTGCCAGCAGGTAAGTAACACCTAAAGATTACTACATGTCAATGACCATGCTAAAATTTTAACTGAAAATAAAGCAATACTGATGAATAAAGCTTAGATCTAATAGTCGGTTTAATTTTTTTAGGAGGTGGAACCCATGTCGAAAGAGAGCGACCACATCCATATCATTGCCTTAGCAAAGGCACTGAACGTGCCCATATTAGTGGAATACATGGACAGAGGAGAGGGTGGAACGGTGAACAATCATGTCTTCCCTGAAGGAAGTGAACCACGCATCTTCCTGCTCTACCGCCCGGGCCACTATGACATCCTCTATAAGTGATATTCTGTGGTTCCATTGTGAAGAAACCATCCCAGTTCTGAAGCCAAGTTGAGTCATACATGTGTATGCGAGGCTATGCTACGATTTATCATAATAAAACTATCACTCCAGTTCTCCCCATATTACAAAATGAATGATTTTTCCCTCCCCAAGTACAAAAAGAACATAAAGCTCTTGATATCATAAAAACTGACACTGCATCAAATGGCAGCATTAGGGTTGTACAGTAGTTTTCTTTTTTTGTGGTTGTAAATGTTATCAACTTGCTTTTAGTGTTTTTCCTTTGTTATACTGCCTTTCATGAGTTTTATTAAAGGGATTTACACCTCACGTGACTAAAGTCAGTTTGTGACTTCAGAAATCATTAAGAATGGGATTTACGACTCAGAAGTTGAAACAAGAAAATAAGCTAGTTTAAGTAAGGGATAATGTACAGGCAGCCGGTAGTTATCGTAGGAATAAGCCCCAACAGTGTGATCAGGACCCGACGCGAAGCGTCTTGTATCACGCTGAAGGGGCTTATTTCGCAATAACTACCGGCTGCCTGTACATTATCCTGCTTATTACAGGGCTACTTGCCACATCAGGGGAAAAAAAAAAATTAAGTAAATTAATTTGAAACATTTTATTGGCGTATTGGTTTCAAACTAACATTTTCATCCTTCCGCGAAACGATATAGTACCACGTGACTAACATTCAACCGTAAAACGATTTCTACATATGAATATATAACAATGGATGCATTTTAGTTTTTTATTGCACCTTATGTTGTCCAGTGCTTGTCACAAGATGGCGCCAAACGGTAATCTTTGTTGGCGCGGAGGGATTTAAACACAAGTAGTCCCGGCTATGCGTTATTACTTTGGTGCGGTTATTATTCGAAAAAAAACAAAAACCTGCAAATGTCTCAACTGACCAATCAGAATCAAGCATTCTAGAGAGCCGTGTAACAACTGGTTTTAATTTTATACAGAATGATTAAGTGCACATACATTTTTACCCAAACCACACCTTAAGCAGACTGATGGTAATTTTAAGTAGACATGGGTAAAATGCTTTACAAAACACCCGTGGTCATGTACTACTCAAACCACAACTCTACAAAACACTCGTTTGATTTTCGTCTGGAGGCATCCTTCATGGCCGTTTTCTGTTGGAGTCGCAAGAGTCGGACAGGATCCATGCAGCCGGACCAAGGACAGCAATCGAGATGAAGGCCATCACAAATACACTCTCCTAAATGTGTAGGGGCAAAGATGTAACAGTTATGTAGGAGTACGCGATAAGAGGAGATGTACTGAGAGATGTCCGGTTTGTGAACAAGTTCAGTCGAATCTTTTAAATGGCTCAGTTGGGCAGGTTCACTAAACCCGATTAATTCACGAAGCAGAACGAATCCAAACAGCTTCGGAATCTTGAGTCATCGTAATATTAAATATAAAAACGGCAAAAGAGCTAATTAAATGCATTTTAGAAGTTATATTTAAGTTCTTCCATATCTGAATCCTGACTGCAAAAAACTGACACGCACTTTTTTTAAAAAGACAAACACTAACAAAACCTTAGCAACCAAAAAGGCAATTTGAACACGTGTAAACTACGTAAAACTGTTGGAAATGACTAGAGTTTCTGAACTTACCACAGCACCAACGTTGCCTTTTCCAGGTGTAGAGGTAATGTAGAAACGCGGGATTAAGACATTTTTTCTGGAGTTAAATCTTGTGGTTTTGAGTGTTCGTACAAAGCCAAACATCATATATCCTACTGTAAACCAACACCAAAGGACTTCTTAGTGAGAGTAAAAAAAAGAGTGGCGCGCCTGTTGTTTTTTATTTTACTTTTCCCGCCAACTAATTAATAAACTCACCTTGGCACATCCTTCTAGCCAATCAACACCTGGTTAATTATGATGTTCTAAGTTACACCCCAAACACGACAATGATTAGGCCTGGGGCTCGTTCTTGGTAAGTTGCTTAAAACATCCGAGATCAAATGAGACATCCAAGAGGATATCATCGCGCTAACTATGAGCTCACTAATCGTTCTCCAAACGCACCTGCTGTTGATGATTAGTATAGCTGGATTGAGTTGTCTAGGATTATTGCGCGTCTGTGCGTTTGTTTAAAAGGCGACATCAGGGCAGTGGGCGCCAGAAATGGAGGAAGAAAAGAAGTGTCACTTGCACATAAAACTAGTTGGTATTATGACTTCAGAAAGGAAAATGCCCACATTAATTTAACTGCATAGCAAAGCCTTCTAAGT
>JAUMHR010000052.1:7365612-7379766 GCA_032361145.1 Enteromius fasciolatus | reverse complement strand
TAATTAAAAATGCCCCAGCTGAACAAATTACACACCTAACATGTGAATCACTACACCTACTTCCAAGAAATAGTTAATAGTTCCATAAATGGAAAAGCTGGGGGAAATAAAACACTTAATCAGCCTAATGAAACTTAAGAGATGCTTTTGTCGCACTCTAATTTAATTTGAGTTTACGAGTATTTGAAAATGGTATATATATATATATATATCTCTAGACAACTGAATACTGAACAATTTACATTCAAATATGTAACAAATGGCTTCAGAAGACTTAGAATACAGGATTTTGTGATTTTATTTCCGCCTGAATTTTTGGAGCTAACCGCGTCAGTCTCCTCAGCCATTGCTAATAAAAAAAAGGGTTTTTATTGTTAACTAAAACTATTCAGAATCATTTTTGATAACTGAGAGGGCTGCAGTGAAGTTGGTTCCGTGATTAGCAGTAAATCTTCATCGCCTGCTTTCAAATGGAGCGTCATTTAATACACACGCATTTATACGATCCTTGCATTTGCTATATCATGTAGCCCTAGCAATCGAAATATATGTCAATGTTAATACATCATTCTTAAAATTCATTGAATTAGGAGTAGCGTTTCCAAAACCTCCAAACCAAATTATGCAAACAATAAAAGCAGAAACGTACTATGTTTACAGCGGCCGACTACCTGAATACAGAAAGCTCTGAGATTATATTACCAGGTGCATGAGCACACATATCAAAGATACCTAATTAAACCACATTATCTGGCATTCATATTGGAAAGCCAACATTCACCCAGACTCAGTGTTATCACATCACTAATCACATACATGACACTCAGATCAACAACCAGCCATTTTTGTTGAGTTACTTGATCACATTCTTAACCCAGTACAGCTTACTCAACTCACTTAAATAGCCATCTTTGAGATGATCGGGACAATATACATCTCCACTGGTGGATATTTCCACAAACATCCCAAAGTGATCAATCATGCTTTAGACGTGCACTGGGAAAACCTCCACCTTTTGATGCGAGTCCAGAAACAGCAGTGTGTGTGCTCTCATAACACAGTCTCTCTCCTCGAGAGGTGAGAAGCCATTATTGAAGTGCGGCCAAGAAGAAGCCTCCTGACGGGCAGATATTGTCTTTGTTTTAGCAAAGTTAAGTTCAACAAGAGGCAAATTAAAGGAACATCAAACCACTTCCCAGTGCACATGGCTATAAATTACTTTGGTGAACTAGGTTGTTATTGGAGTAACGGACGTGCACGCTAATACACGAGGTGAGATCTGGAATAAGAATATGCACAGGTCTGGAAGTTTGACGTGCTCTACATCACCCCATCGCTCTCCATTATGGCCTCGATTGCAAATATTGAGTGTGTAGCAGGCCTCGTTTCCGAAAAAGACAATGGTGGATGTCATAGAGTCAGCAACCTTTGGGGCGAAGTTAACTTGGATTGATCCATCACTGTCATAGCAGACACGGTGAGAGGAGGGGCATCACGATGGCTCAATTTAAGACCTGTCATCCCTCAGCTTCCTGCCGTTTATGAATAGGGCCATAGTGAGTCTTTTGAGGTTGTAATGTGTGTGAAGTGACCTTGTCCCCTCAGCTAACCTCCTCCGCACGCACAGATCCCCCTCCCCCAGACTCACCTCCCTGGGAGAAAAGAAGACTTGAGTGGTTTTGACGGCTGGTTGAGCCCAAATGTTGGATAAGAGGTTGGCCGACAAGCTTTTGGTGGAAGCGTTTGATGTGGTCAGGTCTCCTGCAGAACACAGATGAAGTTTGAAAACTGACTCCCTGATTATCATTTTCCATGCGTCTTCACAGAAGATTCTGGGAACCACAAACTTGCATTTCATCAGGCTGAGGTTAAACGGTAAGTTTGTAATTATACCAAATTAGCAAAGACATAATCATCTCCATGCAGGCCGGTGATCACTTACAATTTTGCATTAGGCTATGTCTTAAATTTAGGCATCAAACTGTTATAAAAAATGCATATTCACGTTAAGGTTTATTAAAGAATGCATTTTAATAGTGTTATAATATGATTCGACAAACATTGAGTTATCATTAGATGACATAAAACATAAGAAGCAATCTAATAACCCCCAAGGGGAAGCACAATTTAGTTATGCTTAAAGAAGTTACACACATTTTGTCCACAATACAACAACCATTTAGAGTTTTACATTTATGTTTACAACCAAAACTCAAGAGTAAAGAATATTGCAGTTATTGACAATTGCAATATTATCATAGCATCATAAAGATATCATTATAATATCATATTGCCAGGTCAGTCCCTACTTCACTACAACCTTTCCTATTGCGTTTAACCACTCACTCAGACAACGAACACACATGCCTCACTGATTACAAGTCCTGTCACTCCCAGCTCTGTTAAGAGACCATGTGGAAACACTGGTGAGTGTTTGTGGTGGAGGGGCTCAGGCAATAAGACCCCAATATCTCTCCCACCATCAAAGCCCTGCTGCCCAAGGCAAAGGCAACGGGAGCCAAGCTCGCATTCCTGTCACATATCAGATCCTTCCCACACCCATAACCAGCTGTGGACTTCACCACAATCAACACATCGTTCAAAACAAACAGCCTTTTATCAAATAATCACAGAAACAATTTATTTACTCTATTAAATCCAATTGCAATAACAGTGGAAAAAGGAAGCTTTACCTCTTAGGACTGATGAGCTGCACACAGCAGTCCAAAACTGATATGATTTAGCTTCGGGAAGATATCCAGAAACAGAAGTATGCAGTTACTGAGTAACAGAATTGGGGAAGTAATCCCACTTTAAACAAAGAGATCATATTAAACAAAGGGATGATAAAAATGGAAGTAGACGTGGAAAATGGTTTTGGATAGGGAGCAAAAGTCAGGTTCTGGAAACAGAAATCCATTAGTTTTCTCCATAGAGCAATGAATACTTAGATATAATTGTATAAACAATTCTAGACAGATCTACCATGAACTTTGAGGTTGTTGCAACAGTAAGTGAACTCAAATAAAAGGATTTTTATTTTATACTTGTGGTTAATTTGATAAATGTATAAATTATTCCCAGGATGAGTAGTTCAAAAATTAAATATAATTTTTCGAATTTTCAAATAATTACTGGTTTTGAATCAGTTAGTTATGTTGTGATTCATCTCTGAACTGTTTGGTTTAGTGCGTGGATTAAAATTAATGGAGAGGATAAATGGAAAAAAATACTTCCGAAACTAAAGCAGTTGTAAAGAAAAAAAAAAAACCCAAAGAAGCCAGTGTTAAACTGCCAGCAAACTTAAAACATTAACATTTTGCCCTAGTAAAACATTTCCATTTCTCTGTCCAAAATCTTCTTTCTTTCACCTCAAAACTCCAGCGCCTGAGAATAAGTTCCACTGACCAATTAGGAGTGGGAAGAGAGGGATGACTAGAGTGCCATGTGGTCTACATAAACTTCATAGCAGAAAAGAGAAAAGCAAGGAAATGCACAATGTTTCCATCTCCACTTTAACAGAAGAACAAAAAGAAAAGAGAGGGAATATGAGGGAGGGATGATTAACAATTGGTGAGGGGGGGGGAAAGCAGCAACAATGAGGTTTTTTTACATAAATCAGATTGTTCTTCATGTTCAGTCAACGGCAAATTCAATGCTAAAGCCTTTGAGGATTTTTGGGGTGGAAAATAACCAAGAATTCTTTGTAAACAAATGGTTTACATGCATTTTCACCACACTATTTGGAAGATCACACGTCTGGCAATGTTTTGTCATGCATTGGACAAGCTGGTTTGAAACCCCTAAAAATTTTAATTCCACCACAAAGGATACATAATATGTCCATTCGCTGTTTGTTCTTGATACCATTGTATCTTCCTGCTGCCGGCTGAGGTCAGATTGACCCATCATGGGATTTTAATTTGAGCACATGTTGAACACCTGGGGGGGTTAGTATTGTGTCTGGCCTTGGGCACCAGGTCCTTATGTTCGCTGTTTGAGATAAATGTCTACCGAGACCACTGGGGGATTGAAAATAATGCCCTCAGGGTGCAAAGATGGAAGATAGGATCAGAGAGAACACGCAAACATGCAGGTTGTGCTTTGCCTCCAAATCAGATGGAAAAACTATCAGTGTGAGTGGCAGCGGCTGGAGCCATGTGCCCCAGAAGGCTCATGCAAACACAGATAAACAATGAAATCCAATGCCGAGGGAGCCTCTGTATTTCATATTTATGATGACATCCAAATAAAGTCCTCACAAGTGAGTGAAGCAGTAGACACTGATGCATACAGATGCATTGGACAAAGCATGTGTTTCAAGTTAAGCGGTTAACAAGTCCAGCCAGTGAATACGAGGTTATCAGATTGGCCACGATTCAACCCCCAGAAAACCAAGGGTTGACACTTACTGAGAACTAACCAGTAAGCTACAAGATCTCTGGCGCTTCACTTAAAATCAAATAAAAATGTAAAAAGCCAACACCGCTAAATCTTTCTTTTACCAACTCAGTTTAATTGAGTTTAATCATAATGGCAATCTTCATCTTTAATGCATTTTGATCCTGAAGCCTGGAAGTGATAAAAGGGACAGTATCATTGCTAAAGTGCCAAATGTTAAAGCGCAGCAGAACTAGGAAAATACATTTTACCCACTACACAGCCAAACCAGACTCAACGCGCATTACAAGTTATCAAGATGTTTTGAGCACTAGCATAAACAACTGTAAACTCCTAAGACACGCTGAAAAGCACAAATCAAATTAATTTCTTCCCTCTGTCAGACAAAAAATACCAGCCTCCCCCTCTTGACCCCCGCTCCCTCCTCCCCACTGACTGAGGGGGCAGAGTCTGGGAATGTGATCTCTGGGGGTCCTGTCCCCCCAAAACATCTTCATTTAAGAAAAATAAATCAACACTTTTTGGTCAAATGCCGTTGGAGAGGAAATGGGGGGGAAGAAGAAGAAGAAGAAATAATTACCTCCCTGTGAGGAAAAAACACTACTCTGAAAAAGATGTCTGTTAGCGTTTAAAAAAAATAAATACTTAAGCATCAAGTTGCTTTTTTTTTTACAATGCATTTGAAGTGTGCGTTTTAACTCACTGATACTAATTATTCTGTTAAAAGAATGAGTAATTTCCTATCTGCCTCGAGCTCATACAAAGGTTTTATCCAAATTACTGCACAGTAGTACCACAATCCCAGGTTTTACACACTGAAGATGAAGTTAATGACACAAAACAGCAAGCAAGAGTCATGGTGTGCACAGAGGGATCCCTGAGACATCTCTAAAACAGATCATTATTGGTGCAGCCGTATTTTCATTATCCCACACACTTTTTCTAACCAAAATCCAGCTACAGTTTTAGCGCTTTAAATTAAATCCCAGCCTATAATAAAAACAATATACCCAGCTTTTTAATGCAGATGCAATTTCTCGAGAGCAACACAGGCAATGTAAGTGCAATTATTTTATTGTATAACTGTATATTTATTTGACATAAAACAGATTTTGGATGTGACGCGAGTAAGAATGACCACTTTGACCATAATCTAATGAATGTTAACGGCTAATGAAAACTTTGTGCAGAAGTCCAAGTCACTTCTGCTATGTCCAGTAAGTGCTGTAGAAATTTGCCCATTATGAAAACATGGATTACCCACTCATTTTTTTGTTTTTTATGGATCTTGAAAGTCAATGATTCACATATCTCATGAGATTCATGATCTGCCATTTGCGAAAATAGTAATTTAGCAAGAGCTTTAAGGTTGCTGTTGTTTATATCATGTCCATTTCCTCACCACTAAGCTTTTACAAAGTTCCCAAACATCCATGAGGGCACCGTTACAATTCATCCAAGCATAAACAGTGCGCTTAAACGTTCATCACGATGTAATCAAGTGTTTCTATATAATCAATGAGGCACACACAAGCATACGGTAAGAGTTTCTGACTCTTTGTAAACTCCGGGCTTACTTTAGTAATGATGAGCGGCTCGCCGTGCTCCAGTCCTCCTTTCAAAGTGAATCCCCACGGAGCGCCTCCGTTCAGTTGCACATGGATGTGCTGGAAAGACACCAGCTGCTCAACGGTCTCCATCATGTCTTCTGTGCTTTCAGCTCCGTCCGATCGCCATGCAGTCACGACCCAACTTCATCATTCCGGGCATGAGAGGACAGCGGTGGGTTGGCCGGTGATGGGCTTTCCGTGGACTGTTAGCGGAGGAAGTGCTTGAGAATGAAAAGTGGATTTGAGTGGCAGATGGAACGGCCAATTAGAACAGCGCGTTGCCCTTACCAACCAATGAAATCGTACCAGGGGCGGGATTTGTATCGACCGCTTGTCCATTGTACGACTGTCTGGGAAAGTTGGCCGTTATCAACTCTTTGGTCATAACTTTCAAACTACTACGGCGGTAATATATATATATATATATATATATATATGGAAACTGGACAGGAACCTTTAAATTGCTTTTCATGTAAGGCGTCAGTGAACTGAAATGATATCCAATCGAGAGGTTTTTACACAGACATGGGTTCAAAAGACAAATAAACGAACAACCAACTCTTATTACTCTCCCATTATTTGGGAAAAGTATTTAAACTAGTGCAGCAAATGCAAAAATGTAAGTGGTAATTTAAAAAAACACGAATAAGAAGTTTATATATTTTTAATAAAATACATTCAACCCAATTAGAATACGTGTAGCCTAACCGGAGCCCTTTACATTTTTTTAACATAGTCAAGAATATGTAAACAATTTTTTTTATGTCACCATAAAGTTTATTACATTTTAGACACAAGCAGTTGACGTGAGTAAAGTAGGCCACTAAGGGGAGCTGTTGTTTCATGTGTTGTAGAAGTGTGACATGCTGGGATGTGTCAAAGCTGTATTTTTACCATTCAGTAAAATCTCAACCTGCAGCAAGCATATGTGATCAAAGTTTCAGGATGAACACTTACCTTTCTTTACTAATTATTTACACATTGATGCATCTTTTTCATCGTTCCTCTTGTTCATCGTTCCATCATTCAGCTATGTGATTAACAGAAGTCTAGTGATGTCCAACCTGTCGTGTTGTTAGGACATCTGCATTCAGCTATTAAGCTGGAAAGCAAATGATCAGAGACTGCAAAAGCATGTCTAAATCAATTACCTGTCAAACACATGAGTGTGGAGAGAGTATATATAGTAACACACACTCTCTATGCTTGAAAAGCCAGTTTACCTGAGGAGTGCAATTGAAGAGTCATAAAAATCATTGCTTATTCCTTCATCATAAAAATTCACAGAACATTTAAAAGGTTTTCTATTTAGGATGAATGCATGTAATAAGCTATACACACGAACATACATACATACATACATTCATAGAGAGAGAGCTGTAAAAAAAAATTTTGAAGTTGTGAATGAATACCACAAAGATTATTGGAGTATATTTTACAATAAAATACTATTTCAGGCTTTATGGTTAAAAAATCAGATTGGTTTTGAAAGAAAGGGAAAATGTTAAGCCAAAAACATGACATTTTAAAGATGCTAATAAAAAAATGTGTAAACATTAATATTTCAGGACAAACCCTATAAAGCGCAGGCTCTTACGTTGACATTATGAGGTGATGCGGTTTACAGCAAAGAGCTTTTCTCAACATGCTCTCACCCGTCATTTTAGCAGTGGTACAATCTTACAGAACACGAGGGGAACCAATCTGAGCACATACTACAACAGAACACTGATCACCACATTAACAGTCTCTTAGAGACTCGCTGTGTTAAAGTGAACAAGGTATAGATCACTATAAGCAAGTGAGCAGTCATTTACCAGGCACTTTAATCCAGAGTGGCTTTCAGTATATTTATTACAGGGAAAATCCCTCTGGAGTAACCTGGGGTTAAATGCCTTCCTCAGAGGCACAGTGGCGTTAGCTCATGTGCAGATGAAACCAGGAACTTTCCATTTACAGCAATAAGACAGTACAATTAAAAACAATAACATGTTCTGTCATTACCCTTCTTGTTTTTATCAGTCTCTTAGCATTCTGCATTTTAATTAACATAAGAGTGCTCACTTTAATGCATCTCTTACACACATGAATGAACAGCCATATGAGCCAGCTGAACGCACATGCAAGCACAAGTGCCATCACGTCGATTAATACACTTGAGCACACATGTAGTGTACTTTTATGCATGACAGCACCCACACATCAGCTCAGCTGTATTCCGGTCATCTAAATGCTGCTCATTTTGACACTGATGTCTCAGAATTAGTTGGCGTAGGAACAGTATCTATCTGTCTATATTTCTATAGAGTGTTTTGGTGCACCATCGCTCATTCTCGTTCCTTTCATTGTCACTTTAAACATAGGTCTGATTTTTTCCAGTGACCCTTTATCTGTTTCTTAGGCATTTACTGTAAAAGAGCAATGGGGTCAAAATCTGCCTGTCACCATGGCAATAAACCTCTCCATTCATGCAAGCAGCTTGTCATCTCCATAGTAATGATCTGACCCTGACAGATTACTGTGCCTTAAATTCACACTTGCACAGGCAGTTATATGGGCACATACTTCTGAAATGCTGAGCCAGGGGAAATTTCTCCGCATCGCTCTTATCTCGCCTCACACGCATTCCTATCGCTTACTGGCAATATTTTTTCCCCATTTTCTATTGGTGACATGATTTGAATTCAATACATTTTGTTGGTTAAAACTCAATTTGTTGCACGACATGCTGTTTATAAATCAAAGAAGAGGACAGTGGATGTTGCTTAACAAATACTGCATAGTGTTTTATATGTGAGAGGGGGTTGTTTAAAACATTCAGTTGCAGAAAACACACATAGACAGGCTTTTTTATGCAATAGCAAATTGTACTTATAAAACATACCTATATGCTCATATCTATATACACATGTCTGTTTACAAGTTTAAGGTCAGTAAGGTATATATATGAAATAAGTTAAAAAAATATATATGATGGAAGTCAGTGGGAAGAAGAATGAAATTCATATGGTTTGAAACAACCTTGGGCTAAATAAATGAAGACAATTTAATTTTGTGGGTGAACTTTCTCCTTAATTTCTTAAAAATGTGGCACTGACCCCAGTATTAGTGTAGATAACAGCATGTTATTTATTTATGAACATGATGATTAGAATATGTAAAGTTAAAGGACAAACAAAATAAGTCAGTATGGATAATACAGTTGTAGTCAAAAGCTGTTGAACAGCATAAGAGACTACAATATTATCAAAGAATTTAAGTACTCACATCACACACACAGAACATAATACACACAGTTAAAGAACCTATTGTTTTGGTTGTATTTGTAAGAAGGTGGCCATCTGAGGAATCTGCATTGAGCTACATAGGGACCAAAAGTCCCCACAATGATGTAGTTTGACCTTGTGGGGACATTTTTGTTTCTTATAAGAAAATATTCTTTATATCATAGAAAATTACGTTTTGGGAAAATCTTAAAATAAAATAAAAAGTGAGTGGTAGATTTAGATGTATATGTTTATAGTTATATAAGCAGATAGATATTATAGTTTGTATAGTATTTAAAAAAACATTACACCTATGGTATATATCCCCATAAATGTGTGTGTGTGTGTGTGTGTGTGTGTGCAGGATGTTAGAATATTAGGAAGCCAATACATTTGAGATCAGTCAACGAATGTCTTTTCTCACTAAAGTCGCTACTCAAAGAGAGAAGGAGAGAGGGAGAGATAACTGCATAAGTAACATGTCAGAACAAAGTCGACAGAAAGACATTAACAATTTTATTTCAACATCTCAATTTAACGTTCAGATTAACTGAAATACAAATCCTTCTGGAAGTCACTCCCTCCTGTCACAGGCGTGTTTGTAAGCGAGTGTCGCGCGCTGCACAACACTGAGCCATGCGCGAGGAAGAGAGAAAGCTTGTTCAGGTCGGTAAGCACAGGCGGATATTATTCGCTGAGTATATTGACAACGATGATAAACTTTAACTCAGCAAAATAATAGTGTACAGGTGTTTTAGTAATCCAGCTCAGTCTATCAGGCTGTAGTCGACATAGCGAATTTTCCTTCAAATCTTCCCCAAACTAACGTTAGCCCTAACACTCCCATAGCAGCGATAATGTTCATGTCAACTGGACATGACAAACGGATTTTGGGCTGATGTGAAGAAAAGGCAGCGGTTAATACAACAGCGTAACATAATGCGAATCATGAGTCAAAGTCTATAATATTTGAACGAAGCCTTTATTTACCTTTCAAAGATATGTAGCCACGCTAGCTTGTTTGCTAGCTAACACTTAGTAAGTTAGCCAGAGAGATAAACAGTCTACAACAAGAACAAGCGTACTTCTTAGAAATATGCGAAAATATGGGAGTATTTCGCAGTTGTTTTGTCTAATGTGTCATGCGTTTGGTGGTCTGTAAAACAATCAAACAGCACGCTTCTCTGAACTGAGGGACCTGCATTACTGGAAGTAAATGGGTAGTTGTCGTCAACTTCCTTGAGTAATGAAATAAAATGTAGCCTACTACGCCGTGACAGGCTATACTCCGTCTTAAATCCCCTTTTCCGAATTAGGTGTAAATATTCTGCATATAACTTTTGTGAGTAATATTAATTTAGAGAGCATATTATTTGTGTATAATTCTGTTTAAAATTAGGACCACGTAGGACCATTAAACATAAACCATTGAAGGTAAACTTGTTTTTAAAAGATGACACAGTTGAATAGTTACAGGACTTAAGGTTTTCAGTTTCACATAAATTGAAACCCCGAAATCCATAAACTGTCAGAAAACATTATTCTAGATCTATCGTGGTATATAACAACATAATTATACAGTGCATGCCAAGTAATTCTGACAGACCATATCAGTGAGATAATGTGCTGTTTGACCCTTTGCCTGTGGGTTTTGCGTTGACACATGCACTTTATACATAAATAATGTGTGCACGCATGCACACATTTACAGCCTTTATGAGACTTACTGAGCCTCACTGCCAGGCTAAAGCAAATATGGCTTAAGATTGTTAATAGGAACTTACTAAAAACATTTAATTGCTTACTAGTATTAAAATTAAAGGGATAGTTAACTCAAGAATAACATGTCATTATTTACTCACAGTCATGCTATTTTATCCCTGTATGACTGACATATGATGCATAGAAAAATATATTTTGTGTAATGCTTTTTCCAACATACGATGGAAGTCAATTATAACTAAAACTGTTACCATTTTCTTTTCGTGTTCCACAGATGAAAAGTCAGTAATGTTTGGAACCACATGAGAGTGAGTAAATTATGAAATAAATAATAATAATAATAATAACTCTTAATATTCTGCCATGTTATACTGCTCATGAAAGTTCATGATTGACTATCCTTGTCTTCTACAGTTTTTGAATGATTGATGTCGCAAAACACAGTTTTGAAGGATGAACCGGGGCCGGGGAGTGAGAAAAAGAATGGCACCAGTAAAATCAGATGCCTTTGAAACATGTAGCAAGGAAGTACAGGTGGAGATTCACCAGCTCTTCAACAAGGTCAGAAGCTATGTCCCCCCTGCTGGAGGAGAATGGACGCTGCCTGACCCAAGTGTGGTGCTCTGTGATCCTGATGTGAGTCACCCACGTTTGCAGGCTTTGAAACAATCACTAAATGAAGTGAAGAATCAACTCAGTGATAAAGACCTCTCAGTATGGCACCAGCATACTTGTTTCACCAACCGAGCAGGTAGTGTTACAGCCCACCTTCGCTCCACAACCAACGCAGAGCTGTGCACCCAGGCTTGGGCCAAGTTCTATGAGATTCTAGGCACTTTTAAACTTCTGCCTGACAATGCATTGAGGAGTGGCGAGTTGAACTCCATACACCTGTGTGAAGCCCCTGGTGCCTTCATATCAGCTCTAAATCACTTCCTCAAGACGAGTGGCCTGCATTGTGACTGGAGCTGGATTGCGAACACTCTAAACCCATACTATGAAGCCAACGGACGTGGTTGCACCATTACAGATGACAGACTCATCACACACACTCTTCCTTGGTGGTTCTTTGGATCTGACAACACAGGTGACATAATGCTTCAGAAGCATCTGCTGGAGCTGCCGAGATTTGTGAGCAACATGCGCAGTGTTGATTTGGTTACAGCAGATGGAAGCTTTGACTGTCAGGGAGACCCAGGGGAACAGGAGAGATTAGTTGCCCCGCTCCAATATTGCGAAGCCGTTTGTGCGCTTCTGCTGTTAGGAACTGGAGGCTCGTTTGTCCTGAAGATGTTCACACTATTTGAACACTCATCTGTCTGTCTGCTTTATCTCCTTGCGTGCTGCTTCCGTTCCGTGAACGTCTTCAAACCAGGCACCAGCAAGTCTGGAAATTCAGAACTGTATATAGTGTGCTTGGACTATCAGGCCAAAGAACAAATTCGGCCATTGCTTTCAAAGTTAATCCGTAATTACGGACCAGACTTGGCATCCACAGTGGCGCTTTTTCCCCGTGGCTGCATTCCAGACTCGTTTCTAAGCCAGCATGAAGAGATATGCACTTTTTTCCATGCATTGCAAGTTAACACAATCCAGGAGAACCTTAAGCTTTTTGTATGCATGAGCGTAGAACAGCGCAGGTGGTTGGAGCAGCTCAGGGAATGTGCTGCAGAGTTTTATACCAAACGTTTCAGTGTTCACTACCTCCCCCGGAAAAGCTGGGTTTGCCGTGGTGGCGTGGCAAAATGGGTAAAACTCTGTGAAAGGAAGCAAATGGGCTCTTTCAATCAGCGCAAGGAGATGGAACTTAAGGGATGGAAGCAGCGCCTTGCCCAAGGAAATTATAGGGCATTCGTAGAGCAGCATTATGCAGGGACAGAAGGGTGTGAGAATGTACTTAGTGGCCCTTTGGACGAGTTTGATTTGGGAGCCTGGTTTGCCCTTGAAGGAGCTGCCCTGCCGAAAGTCTGCAGTTCCACCTTCTGTGACCAAGATATGCTAGACTTTCTGAATGAAGCTCTGGAAGAGAACCTGAGGGTCAAAGAGGCGAGTCATTCTGTTGGAGCTATGCCAGCATGCAGCTCCTGCAGCCTTGACTCCCTTGTAGGCATCTTATCTGAGATTTGCAGCCATCCTGATGTGACATCTTGTTTGGTGCTGGGAAGTCAGTCTTGGTGTGACGGCACACTCGTCGGCGTTAAACTGCAGCCAGAGTTTTTGCAAGGACCCTCATGTTGTGAGGTACAGGATTCCACGTTGCACGACGGACAACCAGACTATCAATTCGAGCTTCTGAACACTGTGCTTTTAGCTCTGCAGAAACAGCGTCAGGGATCAACCCTTGTGATTCCCTTATGTTCCGCCTTGACACGTTTCACCTCCGGCCTGGTTTTCACACTCCACCTGTGCTTCCGTTACATCACATTCCGCTGCTCGTCTGATTGGCCTCCTGCAGCTCTTGTCTGTGTAGGTTTCTCTCCGCCATCAGCACTAGCTCGGCTGCTGGACTTTCTCCGAGACGTGTTAGAGAAGATGAAAAAAGTTAAGCTTGAGCTGGGGAGGCAGATTCTGCAGTTTGTTCCTTTAGAAGAACTTCTCAAAGGGGAATTACCTCGCTTCCTGTCTTCCCTCAATACTGCTGTTGTTCGACAGCAGCTACACAGGCTGATGCAGATTTAATAAAGCACATACTGTATGCCTATTCTCTAGAAGAACTTTTCAGTTAGACTACATTTGAGTATAATTATGACTTGGTTTACTTCAAATGAAGCCATAGCCTTAGTGCCACAGTCAATATGTTGGATTTTGTTTTATATATTTATACTGGGGAGAGTAACTTTCTTTATTGTTGAATGTGCTGCATATGACTCTAAGGATTTTATTTAGGTGTTTATGAAACTGCAGTTCAAAATGTTTATTTTAATATTCATATTTCATAACAGTTGCAATTATATGTGTTGCCTTGATCAATTTGTCTGAACTGGCTCATTTATTAAAACCTTTTCTTTAATGCATATATGGAGTGTTTTCATGAACAGAAACTGTTCTCAGTGGTTGAGGTATAATGGGACTATATGCACATAGGGCCGGTTTCCCGGATGGGGATTAGATTAAGCCAGGACTAGACCTTTGCTAATTTAGGACATTTAAGAATT
>JAUMHR010000052.1:7331379-7343238 GCA_032361145.1 Enteromius fasciolatus | reverse complement strand
TCTGGCTGATAAGCAAGTGATCAAATACTTATGTGACACAGTAATTCCCAAATAAATTGTTAGAAAATCATACAATGTGATTTCTGTATATTTCTTTTTAGTTTCTGTCTCTCACAGTGGAAATGCACCTATGCTGAAAATTGTAGACCCCTCCATGATTTCTAAGTAATCACAGGGGGATCAAATACTTATTGACCTCACTGTATATATATATATATATATATATATATATATATATTTAAAATAAATCAAATAAAATCTTTCTCAGTTCTAACCTGGGTCCTGTCACCTTCCATCCATCATATGTCTGGTCTGCATAGCCAGAATTTTCTATCAGTCCATCTCCATCCTTATCAAATTTCAACTCCATTTCCATAACTGTCTAAATAAACCAGAACATCAGATTTTTGGGTAATGTCTCTTAAAACACTTGGAACTTGACAAGCCACTTTACATTTACATATACAGAGGATATAATTTTACACAAAATACAATCTAGAAAAATTCACCTGGCATATGGGCCACATGTCCTTCAGATACTGCTCATCCTGGGTCAGGTAATAGTCTCGGTACACCTGCAGTACAAACTTCAAGTTCAGATCTTTCCAGTCAGCTGTATCGTGGATCAAGTATGCGTTGGCACGAACCCATGGCTCATCGTCTGTTTAAAAATCAAAGAGTAGATTTTATTGACATACTATATTAATAAAATGAGGTGATCAACAAATATATTATGGGGTTCAAGATGATGGCAATTTCCATTTAGGTGAATTTAACATGTGACTTCATGGTATACTAGAATGCACAACTCACCTGGGTCTCCAATGTCATGAGGTACAACACCACGGGTCTTGACTGGTGAGTATCGGCCATTCATTAGATTTAACCTCTCTGTAGGATCGTGTTGGACAACACTACCAGCTGATTATGAAGCAGAGAGGGGAAAAAAGTATAATTAAACAAAGAAAAAATGCAAAAGATGTGAAAAAAAAGTATATGAAAAAAATCTGTAAATGAATTTAAAACACAAAATATTAAAAATAAATCATTAATAAAGAATTAAAAATGTAATGTTTAAATGTGAGCTTAGCTTACCAATATCATACTGCACACTCAGAGCCAGCTTGGGCCAGAGCATGATGAGAGCGAATGAAGCATAGAAGTGCACATCATATGTGTTATACATTCTATACTCCTGACCTGGAGCGAGAGATGCAGAATTTGTTTATCACCTTGATTGAAGGTAGTGTATAATGAACTGAGATGACCTGATAAAGTGTAATTCTGAATTTAAATATAAAATTATTCAAATTCATGTTCAGCATTTGAATTAAAGCTGAAACTAAATAAAATATAAATTTAATATGAATTTTTTTTTCATTTTTTTGGCAGCTAACAAAGATAAATGTTAAAGAAGACTTTTAGTTGAAGTACTAAAATTAATAAAAGTGAAATCAATTAAATTAAAGCTTTATAACAATATATTTCAAAACTATAACTACATCACTAAAACAAATCTACACACACAAACAAATTAATTAATTCAAATAAAATAAATACTGTAATAGTATATAAATACTACTAAATACTATTTATAATTCAGCAGCAATGCTGGTTACATTTTTCATATTAAGTTTTTTGTACATTCCATACATAAAATTATACAGTCAAATCAAATGTTATAAACCTGTTGAGTTTAGTTTGCATGTTAAGTTAATGTTGAATGTTATAGCCCTACTCTCTTACCCTCTAGGTAAGCAAATCGGCCGTACTCCTTGACAACTTCAGGCTGGGCTGGAAGCCCCCCATCCTCAGGACGAAGCCCACCGCTAATATCAGCGTCCTCTGGAAGCTCCACCCACACGGTTCCACCATCCACAACAAAGTACAGCTCATTAAACAGAGCCGACTTATACCAAGCCGGAAGAGACCTAGAACAACAGTGTTTTGGTTATGAAACACACAGAATGGATGTTGAAATACATTGAGTAAACATTCATTTCACACAATATTTAGTAATATAAAAAAAGAAAGGAAAAAAAGTTGTTTGTCCAGTAAATTACAAAACTTAAACACAACTGGCAATGGACATTGTCCATACACCTAACCAGCACCAACAGATTAATTAGTCTAACAACTGGCCTTATGTTGAAACAATAGATGGACACCTAGAATTCGTATGTTGCATGTGACTGGTCCAATACCACTCAAAGCATAAACAATTGTATTTAGTGCACTCAACAGTATGAAGGGGATTATGGAAAACAAAATAATTAATACATGCAAAATGGCATATAAGGGTCTATACACATAATAGATAAATCCATGACTCTTCTGTTTGTTTAAATAAGTAGTCAAATCTCCTTGCAGGAAGGAGGACTGCTTGCTTACAGTCTTTTAGATGAACGATAGTCACACAAATAAGCCGCAGACAATTTGACTAACTGATAGGACAGGGTGATGTGCCCTGAAGCTTAATATTCATGGGAAAATGGCATTTGTTTTTACCCATCCTGCAGAATCGGCCTCTGCCACTCATCAATGCTCTCCTCCCATTTACTGTAGTGTGTGAGTGCGTAGTGAGACAGAGAAGGGGCAGCATCTCCCTTGGTGCCGTAATAACGTGTGTATCTCCTGAAACACCACACACACAATGTTATTGTTTCACAGTATAAAAGCATATTATTTCATCATTTCAAATGCAATTATATAGTCTATAAACAAAATGAAGCATATTTCTAGGACCATTAAGATCTTCAAATAACAATAAAGCACACTTCCCCGATTTCCCATAAATGTAATGCAATAAAGTATCATTCTCATTAATGTAATAAAAACTGAAATAATCACTTTTTTTACTGGATTCTCTGAGAGTAAACAAATTGGCATTGCTGCTCTATTATGAATGTATAAAGACTGTTGACTCTTCTGTTCATGCAGGTTGCAGGGAGTGTACTTTTTAACACTTCCTTTTAAAATTCTCATGAAATTGCATAGAAGCACTCTGTCCTATTAAAACAGGAAATATGGCAAGACATATCAAATCGTGTCTCTTTTTAAGCCTTTAGTTACTTCATAATTAATATTTTTCTGTCAACTTATATCAACTTGTAAATCAATAATGCATGTATCTGTTAACAGTAATTTTTGTCAACATTTGAGCATATAAAAGAAACATACACTAACACATTATAATTATACCACATTATCAATTTTGTTCATATTTATGAAAGAAGTCATATAAGCTGCATAATTGTAAATGGTAGTGTATAAAGAATAAAAAACACAAAATTGTTTTTAACAATAACTTAATAGGGTTTTCTGTGACACCTATTTTACACACAAACCTAAAACTAACTAAATGCCAGTTATCCTAACTCATAACGTGTACAAAGACATTAGAGAGCAATACATGGAGCATTTATTATGTCTCACTATACATCGGAGACGTCAAAAAACATTGATAATAATTTTTTAGTTTTTCAATCATGCATCATGGTCTTACTCATCTGGATTTACTGAACTGGAACAAATTTTCCTCTGCAACTTATATCATTCACATTATAAATTTACAATTGTTCACTTTTCTGAAAATGTGCCAAAAACATTGATGACTCACATTGCTCTACATTGATTTTTGTCCAATCAAACGCTTTCTAGAGTGAGAATGTCGCTCCCACCAACAAACAAGCAACAAATCACTAGTCATGACTGTAATGTATTTATAATTTTCAAAGGGATTTATTGTTTGGTTTATTTTGCATATACACATACCTTTCATATATTCTCTCTCTGGAGCCAAATGTGATTTTTGGCATATCCCATGCCAAACTGAACTCCACACTGTTGTGGCTGTTAGCAGGCACCGAGCAGCTCACAGCCAGGGCTGCTGCCACTTCCTCCCCTTTCTGTGTGGGTGGGCTGGAGTCCTTAGGCGAGTCGAGCCGTCCATCATTCATGAGGTCACTCCACAGAGCACTACAGGTTCCCTTTGGGGTAAACGCCGTCTGGTGACTGATCTCTTGGCCAGACTAAAATAAAGTGAAACTTCAAAGGATCAACAACAGCTCTGTCTCAAAACCTAGTGAGCTGCATATCTAGACATTTTAAGGGATAACTCGGTCTAAAAAAATGCAAATTCTGTCAACACTAACTCCCTCTTATGTCATTTCAAACCTGTATGACATTCTCTCTTCAGTGGAACATAAAAGAAGATCATCTGAACCATTTTAACCATATTTTTCCCAAAAAATAAAAGCCAGTGGGATCCAAAGCAACCGGTTTTTGTATTAAAAAGTATTAATTTGGTTTAGGAAAGTAAGGAAGGAAAGGACGTGACATGTGGCCAGGTATGGTTTCCCATACTAGGAATTTAACCCATACAAGTGCATACACAGAAGTGATCAACCACACACACACAGTGAACACACACCCGGAGCAGTGGGCAGCCATTGCTGCAGTTGGGGAAACAGTGTCTTGCTCAAGGGTCTCACCTCAGTCGTGGTATTGAAGGCGCTGGTTATTCACTAACCCCACCCACAATCCCTGCCGGACCTGGGACTCGAACCAACTACCTTTGGGTTACAAGCCCAACTCCCTATCCATTTAATAGGGAAGCAGTCACTCTTACAAAGCTCTTATTTACACAGAGAAACAAGAGCTCACACAGTATAGTTGTGGTGTGATAATGAAACCCGTTTAGCAGTGTGGCTTTGTCTGTACACTCCGAGTTGTTTTTTTATGCATTCACTACAGACAACACCTGCTGCGTCTATATTTACACTGGTGCATTACCTTTTCTCTTGCAGCTATACACAGAGTGTAAGGGTTGACAGGCGTCTGGTGATGTAATAACACCCCCGACACAGATTCTCCGTCTTTTTGGTGGTGAAATGGTTCATTCCAATGGCCCCCACTCTTATCGTCTTTATGGCCAGAGCCATTAACCATCGTGAACATGATGGAAACATCAAGTGCATAGTCATTCTTATTCTCAATGTCCCACACAAACACAGCCACAGGAAGACTGGAGTCCTGAAAAAGAGAAAAAGCATAAATACACTAGTATTCTGAATTATGATAATTTAAAATAACTGTTTTAATATATTTTAAAAAGCTATTTATCCATGTGATGGATAAGGCGAACAAACAGCAGCCATTACAGTATTAGCACTTTTATTAGTGTTGAACTCTTATCTGTTTTTGTGTAAAGGGAATGTGTCATTCAATATACATTAAATGTAAATATAAGCAGC
The DNA here is from genome assembly GCA_032361145.1 of Enteromius fasciolatus. Classification (NCBI taxonomy): domain Eukaryota; kingdom Metazoa; phylum Chordata; class Actinopteri; order Cypriniformes; family Cyprinidae; genus Enteromius; species Enteromius fasciolatus. The sequence goes on along the minus strand of JAUMHR010000052.1, from coordinate 7,337,983 downwards.
AATAAGATTTAAATATCAAACACATTCTAAGCTTGTCACCTTGTAGTCGTCAGGGATGACAGGTGACACCTGCCTGCAGGTGAGAGTGACATTTTGGCCAGGCAGGTGGTAGACTGTCCAGGCTCGTGGGTACAGAGCATGGTAAAAGGCGTATTCACCACAATAACCCCAGTTCCAACCCTGAAGAGTCGGGGGACGCTCTGTAGACAACACCTGCTGATATACTGTTTGTCCACCCCTGCGCAGACACACTGTAAACTAGGAGACAGAGGGGGTTCAAATAGACTTAAACTACAGTAGGTGAAGGGTAGATCTGAACACCTGCATATACTGGATAACAACAAACACTTGCCCAGTATAACTGTGTTATTCACACCAACAGACCAACTGAGTCACTAATTTCTAAATACTAAACACTACAGTCCCAAAGTTTGGGGTTGGTCAGATTTTTTTAATGGTTTTGAAAGAAGTCTCACCAAGGCTGCAATTTTCAGCAGCCTTTACTCCTGTCTTCAGTGCCACATAATCCTTCAGAAATCATTCTAATATGCTGATTTGATGAAGCAGTTGAATAGAAGGATTGAAAGAACAGCATTTATTTGAAATAGAAATCTTTTGCATTTTGCAACATAATGAAAGTGAGTGCTGTCAAACTCCAACTTAATGTGACCTTGCAGAATAAAAGTATTCATTTATTTAAAATAATATTAATAAAAATAATCTTACTAACCCCAAATTTGAACAGTGGTATGGATTCTTTAGGTATTGTACTGAATGACACTAGTTCTTTACCTGGTTAGCAATAACGGTTTTGTAGTGGTACATTCCAGGATTTAGTTGCCACCGGCAGAAATCTCCCCTCCATCCACGTGTGATACTCCCTCCACCAATACCACCGAGAGGAGCACCTGCACAAAACATATCCTCCATTACACTGGATCCTTTTAAAGGGATAGTTCAAATTACTCACCCTCATGTCGTTCCAGATATGCAAAACATTTGTACTAAAATGTAAGAAATAATGCACTGTAAGTACAAATACGTAAGGCATCTTCGGAACACAAATTAAGTTTTTTTTGAAATCCGAGAGCTTTCTGAACCTCCAAAGGTAGTAATGTAACTGAAACATTTCCAGGTCCAATTGGTAAAATTGTCTTTATGATGTCAATGGTTTAACCGCAAATATATGAAGCATATACGTTTTGTCCAGAAAGAACACAAACATAACAGCTTTATTCAACAACTCCTTTCCTCCAAATCATATATTCCACTGAGAGTACACACACATATGCATTGCTTTCCTCTGCATGTAAACAAGGCTCAGTGTTGTTAACGTGCAAAGGTACTTCCGATAATGAGATGTGATTTGGAGGAGGAGAATTGTTGAATACAGTCTTTTTTTTTCTTTGTGCACAAAAAAGTATTCCCGAAGCTTTGTAAAAATTACGGTTATACCACTGATGTCACATGGACTGTTTTACAGGTGCCTTTACTGCGTTTCTGGGCCTGGGAATATTTCTGACCTCGCATAGCTCTCGGATTTCATCATAAACATCTTAATTTGTGTTCCGAAGTAGAACAAAGGTCTTGTGGGTTTGGAACACCAGTGAGAGTGAGTAATTAATGAACTATCCTGATGTGCTTTGATGTTTTTGTTTGTCGTTGTGCTTACCATATATTTGTCTCAATGGTAAAGCCCGAAACATATCAATAAAAGGAGCCTTCTTCTCCACCTGGGTCTTTCTGTACCACCATCTCAGATACCTGCTCAGACAAAGCAAGGAAGAGATCACTAAACTGGCCTTTCTCTCTGTCACACACCGGTATAGCCTTGAACTGCTATTGATGAACAGTCAAGATGGGTAGCAGTGTTTTGTTCAATATACTAAACTTTATTGCTTCACACCTGTGCTAGTTCTAATAATGAACCTCTGTTCCACATACATATCTCCACTTTAGTCACTCATTGTTTCTGCCTCACTCATTCTCCTGCAATAATGCACACACAGCTGTTTTCAGTCTTGTTGCACTCAGCACAAGAGCGCCTAGAAACAGAGACTGTTTCACCCAAACATAAAAGGGCAGATGGCGAATTGCTTTTTGTAGCGATCATTGATATAGTACTTAAGTTTCTTCCAATAAAATCTTGCACATTTATCTACTGTAAGTGCAAATTTAATCCATCCGGAGCTCATTTATTTACTCATGCTTTGTTAAGTGAACTGAAATGATTTTCTTTTCCACTTACATATTGTTAAGAAATTATCACTTGGCAAGATTATGATGTATTAAGGGAGAATTAATAAAACAATTAATACAAACCTACATTTTTCTCACCTCAAAAAACTGCAAAGCTCACCTACTATCAAGGGTTTCAATGAATGACCTCTATGCTAGTATGCTAGTGAGCAATCAATCAAGTGTGGTGAAGGTTAAGCAACATGACTCATGAATACAGTATTCACATACACAAGAGGACTGTTTGTGTAAATGGGAACGTACAGTAAAGATTTATTAGGCTCATGACAGTTGTTGTGTCAAACATTAACATGCACAGCACAGAGGGTCAATATTGACTGTTACCGACACTGAATAATCTGCCTCAGCAGACAATTTCAGCGCAGCTATAGATATAAAATAATAGAATCCAGAATCTAAACCCAGGTCAAAAGCTATCACAACGTTTATAGCAGTACAATCCAAAGGTTGATTTATATGATTATATGAATACAAATTGAGGAAGTTCATTGAAATGTATTAGTTATAGTGTAACAGTTTAACTAGTTAGAGAGGAAAAACAGCCCCACCTGAAGCAAGTAAATACCCGGGCTACACAATTTGCCCGCAGGTCACCCACAAATGATCCACATGCTCAGATTTCTGGTTTAACTAGTATGCGAGATGCAATAAATACTTTAAGCTGTCTTTTTTTACATATTATTGGATAACTATGAAACATGATTTACTGAATAAAGCCGCTAAGAACCAAGAGGAGAAGATTTTAGCAGAAGAAGGGAATAAAAACATATCCGTCTGTGGTCAAAATATAACCACTGAACAATATTTCCTGTTCCCATTTTAACCATGCATATTGGTATAGAGAAGAAGGTCATTGATATGTGTACGATGGTCTATTTTGGCAGCTTTTGATGTAAACCAAATCTACTCTTTAGTATACTGTGTTTCCTGTAGATGAAGTGAGGACTACTAAATGAACGACCAAGTGGATCTGAGGCTCCTCTACTGAAAAATGATTTGTTAAACATACCTGACCCCTAGAGAAAGATGCTCGATCATGTTGGACAATGAGACATCCTTGGCTTGAAATGGTTTCCGCTTCTCTTTAAACTCGTGTGCCAGGCATATCCGCCAGCCATCCTTTGGGACACCAAATCCTGTTTCTGTAGACACGTATCGGCTCATGAGCTCAGCCAGAGACGTGCTGTCATTTAAATCCATAGTCGAGCTGCTGGATCGCCAGTCCAAACCAAAAACCATAAAAATCGTCTCCTCGAATGCTCTGAAAAAAGGCAATATATATAACAATGCATATTAATGCATATAGGATATTTCCTTTGTTTGAAGGCTGGGGCAACAGATAAGCTTAATGACACATGGTTTGAAAAGTGACATCTTGCCTACAGTGTTATCCAAGTTAAGATCACATGTTTGATCTGCATGCCTGGGCAGGTGATCTACATACGAACGCAAAGTTCACCTGTCACCAGGGTGACGGAACGACAGAGTTGAGTTGCCACCAAACAACCAGAGGCTGGAGATGTAACCAGATCCTTTTCCTTTTAATTAAATAACAATAGCTCTTTTATTTCACCCCTGGGCCAGGCAAATTTGTTTTCTATATGATACAATTCACTTGGCCAAACAAATAAGACATCTGTAGATCCCCAGCCCATCCCACATAAAAGATGTTTTGACATACTTTACTGTACTTAACAATTACGACATAATCTACTGCACTGAATTTCAATCCATTTGCACTGAAATAAAACAACAGAATAATAATAATAAAATAAATAATAATAATTATCATTATTACTAAACCATTTTAATTTAATTAATAAAAATATATATTTAGCTCTGTCCATGATTTCCTCCCCATTTTGAATCCTATGTCCAGCAGTATTCCATTTTCATTCCATGTTTTCATATATTATTTTATTTACAATTTTTTTGTAATTTTCTACTTACAATATGTTTTTTATGTTTAATTTATTGGACTGAAATTTACACAAACTACACTTTTTAGGCAAATTAGGGCCTTGCACATTTACAGACCTGGCCCAAACACTGATCAGTGCTGCAAAAAACGCAAACTCACTTACAGCTCATAAAAACTAATTCTATAAAAATGAGTAAACCTACCTTCTGTAACAGGCATGCTTTAGAAGTTAAGCACTTGCACTGTTTCTTTGTTTTAAATAATTAATACTTCGTATTCCGCCATTTTTTGCAAAATACAGCACCATTACAGAATCATACTTTATGAAAGAGACATGATGTTTTAATATCCAATATGCTCCCCCCCCCTCATTGTCCGACTGTAAACGTCCGGCTAACATTAATTACGTCCCTTTTGCTTTTAGATTGCTAAGGCATAATTAATGTTCTCCTATGCTTATCGCTTTATCCACGTAGTCCACCACCAGATCAGTGTAAATCTCTCTTACCCAACCTGTCAGTGGCGAGATGCACTTGTTTTGACGCTCGCCAGCATGACTATGTCAGTAGAGCCACCCGGTGTCCCTCTGGCTGCTGCTGTTTCCACCTTGTTACGGTTGGATTTTGGGATTTTTTTCAAAGTGAACAGCAAACGCTAAGTTTTAGAGACGGAAAACATGTAACGTTATACAGCATATCTAAAACATTCTCCTATGCCGAAGAGCACATCACGATCTCTTAATCACGAAGTGGTCAAAGCCAGACATCAATTTCCCACGGATAGAGCAGTACAGTAGGGCCTTCTGTTGGCTCATACCATCAAGCTCACCCTCGGGGAAGTGACGTGCAGAAGAGTGTCGTCATTTCATTTTCCAAAGAAACACAAACCTTTTTCTGTATGTATTTTGTCTTTTAAGCCATCTCTTTAATATTTATAATAGTAAAAGTTACTTTTTGCTGGTCTATTTACCTCTGAGGAAACCGTGTCACCCCTGTTGTTATTTTGGATGGGACTTTTACGTCACATTTGCCACGGAGCCTACTCGTATATTTGAATCGGTTCTTTTGAATGGTTCATTTTAAAGAATCATTTCAAAACCGATTCAGTAAGTCGTTCTGTTCACTCGGTATTTTTTAAATAAATGTAAGTATCTCTTAATGTAAATGCAAAATAAGTTATTTAAAGTTGCTGGAATTATAATTAACGGTCTGTTTTTTTTCCCATAAATTTTATACTTCCGGCTTCTGAGTTCTCAGTTGTTTGGGCTGATTGGCGAACAAATCATTTGAACAGTGAACATCTTCTGAACTGATTCATTGAAACGAATTGACTCATAAGAATGATTTGTTCACGGCTTTGATATCGCTATACCGGAGTTAAACATTTTTTTTACATCCTATGCTTTCTTATATTCAGTTTTACTGAATAAATGAAAATAATATGCACAACGACGATTTTTATAAAGTCAAGTTCCATGTCACGGCAGCGTTTGCTTTTGTGTTTATAAATGTAGCCTAAGCAAAGTTTCTGAAAAACTCAGGGAAACCTTACAATGGCCAAGACAAGTCTCCGGTTGTTTTGGTTTTGTGTAGCTGGACCGTCGCCGGTTTTCTTTTAACTTCTGTGGTCAGGAATACGACGTAAAAAATCGACGGGAAGGACTAAAAGAAACAACTCCGAGGTAACGTTATCGTAAAAAGTAAAAGCATGTTAGGACTTCCTGCTAGTAAAGTACACCATCGTCGTTGTGTCAAGCTGCACGACGCCAGCTCTTTAAGTCTGGATGTAACGTTACGTCGCTCTGTCGCCAGTCAAGCTTCTTTGCACATATTTTCCTGTTAGGGACGGAATCATTAGGAAATACTAATACAGTTATGGTACTGCATAAGAGCAAAATATATAAAGCTCTCAAAACTAAGATATTTTCCACAGTGCATGACCTACTCTTTACCCTGCCAATAACATTTGACCAGTCTACGCTGATTCGCTGGTCCTAGATGGTCTCAACTCGTCTCCTAGTTTGGAAACCTCTTTTAAAACCAATAAACCAGCATGTCTAAGCTGGGTGGCAAGAAAACCATCTTAGGCTTGTTTTAATATAAATTTTAAAAATTATCATTAAATAAGTACCTTGCATATAACCTTTCTGTTTTTCTCAGATGATTGAAGTGGTGGCATCTATGGCACGAGGGCCTGTGTTTTTGGCCGGGGAAGTTTTAGAGTGTCTTATAACCTTCACAAACCCTATGTCACATCTGTCTACGTCTGCAAGCAGGTAAAGAACACTGTAATCACAATAAAGTCACTGGGCAAGCACAGCGGTTAAATTGGGATTTGTAGTATGTATATTAAATTACAATATATATATATATATATATATATATATATATATATATATATATATTTAAAATATAAATATATATA
>JAUMHR010000052.1:7319691-7331279 GCA_032361145.1 Enteromius fasciolatus | reverse complement strand
AATATAAATATATTAATACCTTTTAATAGATGGCATTTTCTTGCTAAACTTATTAATACTTTTGTTTAAAATTCTGATCTATAAATCCAATAATTATAATGTGATTTTTATTATCTAGCCTATCAAAACGTTAGTTAATTTACACTGAAAATACAACTAAATTCAGTTATACTATGAGATTCTTTAAACAAAAATAAATAAATAATTAAACAAGTAATGCTAGTGTAAAATGAATCCTTTAAACGAAATTAAAACACCAGTAGGTGACAGTAGTGAGCGTTTAATAAGTGAATCATTGAGTTTAGATTGATTAAATGATTCGTTCATACTGCAGATTCATTAGATGTTTATGATTGGGCTAATAAAACTTTAACTAAACCGATTCATTTAAAACACTGGTTGTTGTGAGATGCCCTGTTGTTCCGCCTAAATGTAAGTGACCAATAATATAATATTGTAATAATATTGTATTTGGCTATTTATAAAACTATTTATCAAGCTATTACTGTCATAATAGTAAAAACGCTACGTGAATTTGCTTAACTAATTGTATATTAGACATAAAAACATTCTATTTTTAATTCTAACCTCAGTATGCTGAGTTTCTTATGTTGCACGTTTTGGTTTTTACTTGAGAGGCTGCGTGAGCCTTGCCTTAGCAGCGCAATCTTATACTGTCACTATATTATCTACTACATCCACTATTTGCCACTTACTCTAAATGCAATAAAATCAGAGCACTACTTCCGTTTGGTTATTTACATTGTTATTTTTGATAGCATTAATGTCGAGCCCTGGAGTTTATGTGCCGGGGGTTCTGCCCCGGACTGCTCAGGCCCAATTTAATCCCTGTGTATATATACATATGTATGTATGTGTATGTGTATGTGCTGTCATGTGATTGAGTCTGTTCACCTTCCACAGTGAGATGTTGGCCTGGGCCAGTGCTCAGATCCACTGCCAGTTCCATGCAAGTGAGACCCGTGTGGCTCTACCCACTCAGGGCACCAAGCAAGACGTCCAAGCTGAGAGTGACACCGTACTGATACCAAGCAGAGGTGATGGTTTCACTTAATTTATATTGTAACATCAAAGATAAAGCAAATTATATATTTTTTTCTATAACAGCCAAATTTAAAATTGTGTTTTGTATGTCAAGTCCTCTTTATTTATGTACCACTTTATGCAACCGAGATTGTTTCAGAGCAGCTTCACAGTATTAAACAGGAATAAAAAACAACCAGAAACAATGATGCAAACTACTTCAGATAAATTCAGTCAGTTCAGTGCTGATTCAGATTAATTTAATAACTGGGAAATATTTAGCAATCGATATTCATCTATTATTCATCAATAATGAATTCAGTTCAGTGATAAGTAGTTCTACTGAAGACAATGGAGATGTTAATTAGTTAGTTCAGTGTTGATTTAGTTTTGTTCAGTAAAATTAGGCACTTTACAAATGATAATAGTGTCATCCTTCTTAGTTTAGTAAACATTTTGTGTTAGTGCAGTCACATGTTGCAATTGGTATTTTTGAGAAGAAGAGCAGAACAGTGAGCAAATTCAGAACAAAATCTATTAGAAAATCTTGCAGTTTGAGAAAATACTGGACTAAAAGCAAATGTTCAGGTTGTGGAAACTTGAAATAGTTCTGTTGGTTAAGATGCTGTACTAACATTAAGCAAAAATGCACAATTATATATATATATATCAAAGGTTATCCAGCAAGAATTACAGCACTAAAAACAAGCTGGGCAGAATAATGACCAAATACATTCTGCCAAACTCACAAAATTTCAATTGTTATAATTGGGGAAAATGCTGAGTCAGAAACCCTATACATTTCAAGAAACCGCTGGTGATGGCTGAAAAAGCACATTAAGATCAAGCAGTGGAATGATTTCAAATATCAGAAAGTGTGCTTGTGATGAGGATTATACATTCATTTCAGCTTTGTAAAATTATCCAGCTTTCTGTAATCTCAGCTTTATTTACAGGAAACCTCTTGATTTTAGAGCAGGTTTAGAGGAGACGTTTCACAATTTCCCTGTTTTTGGTCCAGGTGAACGAGGGCAGTGTGTGCTGGACACGCCGCCTAAGATCTTGTTCTGTGACCTTCGCTTGGATCCTGGAGAGAGCAAGACCTGTAAGAAACTGAAAATAAACCAGACACAGATGCACTCACTTTTAACTTTTGGTCTAAATCACAGACTACAAACGCTTACATTTTTTACATTGTTATGGCTTTTCAACATCATTAATAGGAAGTGAACCCCATAATCAGTTTAGAAAACTAATTCTTCTTGACCCAGATAATGTTGATATGCTGCAAAAACTGGTTCATGGCTCAAAACCAACAGTCAGCTGGCCAAAGTTCAGCTGTTCAGTAATGGTTCAGTCATGTAATTGCACATTATGCCTGGCTAATGTCATTCTGAACTACAGGAGACAGCCTCATGTAAAACAAATCTTCCAGGAGACTACCAGTATATAATGTTTTCCTCTCTTTCAGATTCCTATAGTGAGCTTGTGCCCACTGATGGTCCACCTAGTTTCCGGGGTCAGGCAGTCAAGTACGTGTACAAGCTTACAATTGGCTGCCAGCGAGTCAACTCACCCATCAAGTTACTGCGTGTGCCTTTCAGAGTTTTAGTGCTTCATGGTAGGTTGCATGAATCATCTCTTTTTCCCCCTTTTAGCCATGTCCATGCAAAAGGCAGAGGCTTATGTTTTAGCAAGCTGCATTAGAGATGCATTAATTATTTTCGACACTCCTTTTTATTATTATTTTAACACCTAAGGAAATGTGTAATCTGTTTAGAAATAGGTGCATGCTTGCTTGTTGAATAAATGAACACAAATATGCCGTAAATAGGGTGTCTCTCTCCACAGTGTAAGAAAATATTCTTTTGCAGGCATGCCAGAGCCTCCGTTTCCCCAAGATGAGGAAGTGGCTCCCTCAAACCCCTTCCTGGAGGAGGAGGAAGGAAGCAGGAGAGATACAAGGCCACTGGAAAGAGCTCTGGACATGCTGATGATCACCACCTCACGACGATGCCCATGTGCGTGAGTGAATGTGGGAAGGCTTGTGTCTTGTGAATGTGGGTTTATCATTCATCTAGGTCTTGTGCTGGGGTCCTTTTCTTGGATTTGAATTCTATGTCAATTCTGAAGGTGTTAATGAGCACATGCATTTCCTTCACAGATATGTTCAACATTACAAACGTACGGGGAAAGGTGGCTAAGTTCTGCATCTTTAAGACTGTGTACAGGCTCGGGGAAGATATTATTGGCACCTTCACATTCTCAGAAGGGGATATTCCATGTTTACAGGTATAGAACAGGTCAAACGTTTGAGGATGGTATGAGATGTGTGTGTATATTTTATTTTAATGCATTACTTTAGTCTTCAGGGCCACATGATCCTTCAGAAGTCATTATAATATGCTGAATTAGAGTTTATGACACTTTTCTTATTAATTAATTGTCAGCAGAAAACAGTAGCACTGCTAAATCTTGAAATTTAAATAAATTCAAAATGTAAAAGCCTGTCACTTTTGATCAGTTTAATGCATCCTTGTTTGCTTTTTTTTTTTTTCAAATCTAATTGACCCCAAATTTTTGAGAATGAAAATGCTTCATTAAATGCTCCTGGAATGTTCATGTGTACTTGTCTCTGCTCAGTATTCAGTAAGCCTACAAAGTGAGGAGGAGGTCCAAGAGCAGTACCAGAGACGTCCCGGCCAGGCTGTCAGTGTCACTGGTCATGGCCGACATCTTGAGTCCTGCTTACATACAGCCTCCAGCCATTTCTCTCTCCCTGTACCCCTCAATGTCACACCAGGATTCACCACAGATATAGGTTAGAAATCCTGCACTCATAAGAAGTTGCATATTGTAGCTTTTGGTTTCCAGTTCAGCTTAAACCTGAAGTTATTTAATTCTGTTCCCCAGTGACATTAAGATGGCGCCTGCATTTTGAGTTCGTAACAGCACGGGAGCCAGTGGAGGCACCTGTGGTTCTGCAGAATCAGTCAGAAGTCACGGTATGGACTGGGGCAGAGCATGTGGATGTGGACACCTTCAGTTGGGACCTTCCAATCAAAGTGCTTCCCACAAATCCTACGCTAGCTTCATATGTATCACAGTTCACAGGCACAAACAGCATCAACATTTGAGTTGTGTTGGTGTTTGTGCAGGGAGATTATAAAACTGACGAGTTACTGTTGTGAGATGAATTATTAGCGGCCTATTTTTTTTAATTCAAATGTGGCTTATATTTGGAGTTGTTTTATTGGTTTTTATCTTTTGCCGTGCAATGACTTGACAATTCTTTATTTAGGCTAATTAACATTTCAGCCTTGACTAACAGACTGCTTTAACTCCTGTAATGTAAAGATTTCTGTATTTATTGTCTATATTTCATTCGTATGCTTCAAACTTGAATGACAAATGGTTTCTATTGTATTTCAATTGAGTATTACAAGCTATTTTGTAACATTTCTCTATGTGCAAACCATAACTGAATAAAACTGCTGTTGAGAGGTTTGATTACTGAAACATTGTCCCACCTGTATGAATTACAATACGTCCTGTATTTCTGCTGTAATTCTGACAAATATGTATGAAAACCTTTTTTATAAATCTGACCAAATCTTGATAGATTAATAAACCTATAGGTTTTAGAGTAAATCAGAGTTACAATCATTTACTAATTTGTAATAATCACTTGTTAATTATTAATAACAACTTGAATACTTGAATAGTTGAATACTTTTGTGTATTGAAGTCCTTCTGTGGCAACCTTAAAAATTCACTGAGGCCTCTGAGAACAACTGTGTACTATTGTAAAAACAATATATTTTTTAGAAATTAAAAGAAAGAAATGATTTCTATACATATTTATTAGAGTAAACCTTGTAAATACAAACAGTTACATTATCAAAAAATATTGCTTCTTTCATGAAGAATTGGTTTGTTTTTGAATAGGGAGTACACTTTTCATTTTGCTCCCAGAGCTTTAAAATGCCTTGGCTATTGAATTCATGAGCCGTAAAAAGATACAATAACAGGCCATACAGTGCTAATATTTAGTGTTATAGTGATGTAATAATATGGAAGAATAATCACAACATAATATATATAATACACAACTGAAAACATCCGATCTGTCTCCCCAGTACATTGTTCAAGCACATAACTCAAACAAATGCGTTCCTCTACATGCTATAGCCTATCTTCCATTAAATTGAGAACTTAAATGGTAATAGTTATCTTTTGAGAATACAAGTGCTACAGAAGTAATATTGTATCTCACATAATGGTGAGACAGATGTTAACTGACAGGCAGGTGAACTGTGAAGTCTTCTTCCATGCTAACCTTCTAGTTTCATGTTGAGTGCTCCATGTATTGGATCAACATTGTTCTGTTCTCCAGGAATACAGGGCAGGCGGGGATCAGAGGTCATCACCAGTGTGACCTGGCAGGTCAGAGATTCAACCCGAACTTCACACCAGGGAGGAAAGTCCACAGGTCGATGCACACTGTAATCAAGCAATTGACTAGTATAAATTAAAATGAACTACTTTCTGTGTAGCAACGAGTACATTCTCCAAAATAAAGGTTTTCTCAGTGATGCCATAAAAGTATTTAAGAACTTTTAGTGAATAAAGGAACCATTTAAAATAGCCTACACATCTAATGAAAACTAAGTTTGTGCAATAGAAAGTTTCTATGGTTTATTTAAGGTCCTTCAAAAAACCATCACTGCCAAATCAAAAAAGAGCATAAGAGTACATTTCGGTTTCAGTGCACCAAAATAAAAAAATCTTGTGATTCACACTCATTAGGTTCCTTTATTTACTATCCTACAGAGAAATGTAGGAGAGATGTTACGGCTCTTACGTTTCGCAGCATCCCACTCCCACGGGGTGCAGACAGGTGCACTGCACACAGCCCTCCTCCATCCAGCTCTCTCCCATAAAGTACTGCTTCCCATCATACTCACAAACAGCTGTGAAGAGAGACGTCAAACACACTGAAGAGCACATCTTAAAAGTCCCTGATCAACAGTTGCACTCCAAATAAAACTGATTTAGAGTAAACATCATGAGACGGGACACTTGGTCTCACCTTGAGAGTTGAAGTGGCACTGCATTGGTGCTGCTGAACATTTCATCCACACCAAAGAGGCCATGAAAATCATCATCACACCATGTCTTGCCATGGGATCCATCTGAGTTGTTCGATAACCCCCTTTGAATTGTTCTCTCTTCTCTTTCGCACCTCCATTTATACTCCCTTGCGTTCACAGGGACGGGGGTGAGGAGTGGTTTACCCCCTACCTGAGGTGTGTTTCTGGGGTGGGGGCAGGTTAGTTAGGGGGTGTGCAGGGGAAAAAGCTGTGGCTTGGCACCACTTGCTCTGTCTCTCCGGTGATTGCCATTCTCCGCTCCACTGGGCATGACCTTGAAAAACTATAGAAATTCTGACACATCATGGGATGACTAAGAGAGGTGGGGAAGAGAGCTGGAGAGCAAGAAAAAGCAAAAAGTTGATGAGAGACTGCATGCAGAACAAATATGGATAACATGAGTTGCCAGTTAAAGATAACAGCCCTACATTTTGAAAGAAAAAGGCCTAACTTCACATAATTTGATGACGCTGAGTTAATAATATAAAGCTTTCCATCACGTCCAGTTTTTTCCAGTTATCAAAATAACGAAAGCAGTAAAATGCCAAATGTTTCAGTTTTAATTACAAAAAGATGTCATGAAAATAAGTTCATTTAGAATCTTCAAAGGAGTGTAAAATATGTTCAAAGGCTCCATTAATTGTTTACGTAAAAACAATTTTAGAACAATAAATACCCCCCCCCCCCCACACACACACACACACACACAAATATGTGATTTGTCACATTTTGTAGTAACATCTAGCATGTTTGCATTTTTTTTTCTGTCACTGGCAATAATTCACATTTTTCAGTCTGGACTAGGCATAAATTAATTTCAGAATCATTAATTTAACATCACTTTCAGAAACGTTCATGTATGTGAAAATCGGCTAAGAAATAAACAAATGGTTATCCCTAATAAAACCAAGATAGTAATCTTTATGGCATTTTCCAATCTGATTTTTGGTGTTTCAAGGATAATACAAGACTAATTGACCTTACAAACAGTTGAAATTAAAATGCCACAGAGCAATACAGGCCTTATTTATGGAAACATCATTTCAAAATTAGTAAGAAACAAGTGTTGGATTTTGTTCAGCAAATATGATGCAGGCCAGTAAAAGGGAACAATAAAAACCAAAAAATAAATATGCAAAAATGTATTTGAAATACATTTATTTAATGCTAAGTATACTATAAATACATTTACCTATTTATGTACTTAATCAAATACACTGCAATTGAACTGTTGGTGTGCTAAACTAGTATACTTAAAGTCTGCTAAATTGGAACAACTAGTAATACAGTTCATTTGTGCAGATGTGGTGCTGTACTCTAACTAAAGATGTACAGAAGTATATTTGAATGTGCTAAAGTGAAACTATCATTATTATACTACAGGTATACATTCAATATCTTGCATTTGAAGACTGCTATTATTCACAGATCACACAATCGTCATTAGAAATGACATTAACACATTTTAGGCTTAATATTAAGAACTGTGCATTATGCACATGAAACTCTAGATGGCACAGTCCAATAGATCTAACTCAATCTGATGTAATGACATCATCAAATGGTGCAGCTGACTGGTTGTTTTGCTGTATTGTCTCAACATTTAAATAAATCACTTATGCTTGTATCAGTTGCAGTGTGCTTAAGAAACCCTCCACCTTCCCCAGCTCCACCTGTATAGTTCTGCTACGGGATGATTCCATATATGTTATACTTGCAGCAACTGTATTTCTTACACAATAGCGGTGTGTTGTGGATGTATTGGCAGTAGCAAGTCTTCAGCAGCAGATGCATCAGGGTGGTCAACCAGTGGTTCTCAACATCACCAAATGGTTACTAGGTGATCTTCAAACACACAAACACAGCCATCCATCACAACTGTGGTCCTCAGGTTGCCGTGACCCTGGTCTACCACTTTGGACTGAGCTCATGCTTAATGATGTCATGGCCGCGGTGACCACGCGTGGGTCTGGTCCAGCTGAAGATGTTCATGAGGAGGAGGAAGCTCATAAAGGCAGAATTGGACTTTTATTGCACAACTGCTGCAGGTGTGTGTGTTTATGACCAGAGAAGATGAAGATGTAATATTTCTGAACTGCTTTTTTGTTGTTAAGGAAGGATCCTAGGTAGGTGTCGAGCGCAAGTGACTAGGCTATTAGCGTATGCCGAGAAGGTAACACTCTTTGAGCCAGAACCAAACATTACGTACTGTTTCGCACATTAGCTCATCTCTCGTCATCTTTGCTATCAAGATGGAAAACTTTGCGATAGAAGAAACAGGCGTTTTCCAAGGAGGCCCCAGGGTATCACAAAGTCTGGTTGTAGCATTCACGCCTGTTTCACCCCACAGTAGTCTGAAAGGTGTTGAAAGCTCCTCCCTGTGTACTGAATGTTGCACTACGGCTCTATGGCACTGACTAGTGCCTCAATTTGGACAAAGTGACTCACAGTCTCTCCTCTGCTCTGGCTGTGCATTCTGACCATGTTCCCCTCTGCTTGAACGTTAGAACTAGTGTCGTATTTACAGATTTCTGCCTCATAGGACATGATTTGTGTCCAATAAGAAAATAAGAAAATTTGCCAAAAAGGACAACGGGCAGAAGTTCACAATTTTTGGTTGTCAATTAATCCTTGGTTATTGCCGTTAAATGGAAAGAGCTTTTATGAATAAGGCTATTCAACAGGTACAGTAGATTTTTGGCAGCACGTTTCCTGATTTAATGGTAAAGCTTAGGTAACCTATGCCACTGTTTCCCAATCTTTGTCTTAGCCAATCTGTAATACAGTTCTAGGAAAAGATTATATAACCTTAACAGAATTTTAGGAAATACGTAAGAGAATTTTATTGCTGAGAAAATGTATGAAATACGAACAAAAATGGGTTACATGTGTCGTCCACAAAAATGGACAAAACATATTGTTTTGTTTCTTTTTTATTATTTGTATTAAAAATTAACTGAATGCGTTAAGATGTCAAATCCCATTTATTTCTTTAGCACATTTAAAAAGAATAATTACAGTATAAAGAATCAGTACGTTTGTTCAGCACATTAAAATGTCACCACAAAAGTTCCCCTGCTTTACAATTTCCACAGTTTGGGAATCACTGAGCTAAACTATTTATTCCATATAAGAATTGTTCAAATGAGCCTCCTAAGTCAGTGTGCTTTTTGTTGAAACAAATCTTTTGAATCAATCTATATATGCTACGGAGGAATTTTAGATTACAGGTTACAATGAATTTAAATTTCTCTATCAATTTGATTAAAAATAAATATAAATGCAAAAATGCAATGCACATAATTCAGATTGATCATATACAGTACACACAAAAAAATGGTCCTTCAGGGGTTCTTCTGGGTTTTTAAAGATGCAGTGTGTAATATTTAGGAGAATTTATTGGCAGAAATGCAATATAACATACAAAACTATGTTTTCAGAGGTGTGTAAAGACGATAATAAAGCCGTTATGATTTAATAACCTTGGGTCCCCTTACATGAAAGTCACCATTTAGTGCCGCTATGTTTCTATAGTAGCCCTAAACGGACAAACTTTTACAGAGCGCGTTTGTCAGTAAATTCTTCTACTTCTTCCTTTGCATTTTAAGAGGCCTCTCGTGTCATCACCACGTTGAAATGCGCACAAAGATCCGCCCACCTTGTATGTTGTCTTGTTGTTTCGTTCATGTCTCCGCCCAGCTCGTCAGTTGTCATGGTGTTTCATTGTAGGCTCCACCCATTGACCTAGTTTCACTTGTATAAAACCAGGAAGTGTTTGTATGTTGCCACGGTCCATTTGTAAAGCCTGCATATAAGTCCAAACGCTTCCTTGCCTCCTCCGTTGTGATAATATGTCAACACAAGAGAGATAGTTCAGTAAAGTACGGTGGAGCAAGGTAATGAAGTACCTTAAATGTAAGAAGCAAATGCGATACTTTACTGGGAGCCAGGAAAAATGTTGGAGAACTGGAGAAACGCTTTTTCTGAACACACCCCTGAAAATTACATTTCTCCAGAAGCACAAATATAAATGAAAATTTGTTAAATTAGGTTGATTTGACATGGAATAACCTCATAGACAAACCAATCAGACCAGTTTCAGTTAAACCTGATCTGTCAATGTCATTTTACGAGTTCACACATCCTCATTAATAAACTAATAGAATAAGCGTGTTTGGCTTGCTGTCCGGGGAGCGGGCCAGGAGCTAGACGGACTCTGAGCCCTAGGGATTGAAACCCCTTGGCTGCAAGGGTTGGATAGAGCTCGGCGTCTAACGCCCGAACCCCGAGAGCCCCCCA
The DNA here is from genome assembly GCA_032361145.1 of Enteromius fasciolatus. Lineage (NCBI taxonomy): Eukaryota > Metazoa > Chordata > Actinopteri > Cypriniformes > Cyprinidae > Enteromius > Enteromius fasciolatus. The sequence continues at coordinate 7,320,783 of JAUMHR010000052.1, read as the reverse complement.
AAAAGCAAGAATGTGAGGACAGCAGCCAAACGTAGTGTGACCCCCAAAAGGCGTTTGTAAAGATAGATAAGGAAGTTAAGAGTATGTAGGGATGTGTACGAGTGATGCTGCCGAGTGAAGGATGTAGGGACAGGGTAGAGGGGAAGCCCCTGTGGAGGCGAGGGTACGGGTGAAGTACGTTTTCTTTTGGCTGGTGGAAAGTTTGAGGACCTAGCAGTGTTTGGTTGGTGAGAGTTGAGAAGAGCAAGGAGTTTGGCCTTGGATGATCATCTTGAAAAGGAGATGCCTGCTGTTGCAAAGTGTAGGAATGGTCCATTTCTCGGTGGTGAGGGCAGAAGATCTTTCAGATGTATATGAAGACGCTAGTGAGGCTGGTGGCTGTCTTGACGGTGGTGGAGATCGAGATTGGAGACGGTGAGGCAAGTGGGAGATCGACAGGCATGTTAGCTTGCAGCCTCTGGAAGAAGCCAGCGAGCTCCCATGGAGATGCCAGGGTGGCGGCTTGTTTGCTGGCTGGCTTCTTAAGTATTTGATTGTCAACAACTCGTCTATAAGACTTGTTCAATATTTTCTCCCACTTGAGAACAGGGCAAGTTTTATAAACACCTTTTTCTTTTTACATTTCTTTAAAATTGTTTAAGATCACTAATAGAGTTTACTGTTGCATTACAGTTTTTAGGTTTCAGAAAATAAAAGTATTTTACCAAAGTGAATATTTTTGTAACATTCTCACGCCTTTAAATGTCATTGTGAAATTACTGTCATTTTTTTGGAATGTGAATCTGTCACAAGTCTATTATGTGCTGTTTGATATATATATATATATATATAGGCCTCAGGTCTTTCCTTCCATGAACATTTCTGACATCTTTAGTTGATCAGAACCTGTTAATTATTGTCCTGATGAAATGGGGATTTTCAGCTGTTTTCTTACAGCCACTTACTATGTTGTGAAGCTCAACAATTTAGTTCTGCACATAAGAAGTACAGTACAGGCCAAAAGTTTGGACACACTTTCTCATTCAATGTGTTTTCTTTATTTTCATGACCATTTACATTGGTAGATTCTCACTGAAGGCATCAAAACTATTA
>JAUMHR010000052.1:7295102-7315170 GCA_032361145.1 Enteromius fasciolatus | reverse complement strand
ATTTTCATCATTAATGTTTTATTTGAATATCAGATATTCAATATAAAGATTGATTACATACAGGAACTTTTTTAAGAAAAAAAAAAACAGGCAGCACACGTCGTGCTTGTGGTCACTTAATCTGACCAATGAGAATAAGGTGTGTCATCATCAAGGCTTTCGCAGCCGATTTTGAGCAACTGCAGCACCTGACCTGTGTGACTGTTCTCGTTTTGCTCTCACGGTACTTTGATGGCACATGTGATCGAAAGGCGGCTGCAGCGCCGATCAAACTCGGGCAAATGATCTTACCAGAATGCATTGTTTTGTAAGGCGGCAGCCGATTTCTTGCGGCGCCGCATTAAGTCGAACACACCTTGAGTCTTCTAGACTAGAGTAATGACTGGAAAATGCAGATTTGCCATTGCACGAAAAAAGACCTTTTAAATTGTGTATATATACTGTATATAAAGGTGGTTTAGAATTTTAATAATATTTCACAGTGTCATTATTTTTTTTTACTGTTTTTTTACAGCCTTTTAAATAAATGCATCTTAAGATAATTATTTATTTTTTTATTTTTTTACATTACCAACCCTAAACATTTGTACAGCAAAAATGCAGTACAGGGCAATTTCATCCCACCTGTCTCTTCTACAAGTTTGAAATGTTTGTATAAAACACACCAATTATTGCAATGCTTTGTTGAATTGACAAATACTTTGGTGTCACACTTCTGTGTTTCATTGCATATAACCACTACATTGAGAATTTGTGGTTATATCTAAGTTATTCGGATAAATAAAATCTGTTTGTGTTAAAATAGAAGTTGAGATGTTATTATTTATTAAGGGAAAAGATTATTATCATTGCAAAAAAGATTAGTTCCCACAAAAATCTGCACACCACTACTGCTATACATTTATTATTCCTTCTTCTCGATCTCTATCTCTCTCACTCTGTGTACTAGAATGTTCCGGCAGGGCATGCACGATCTGAAGGTGTGGCCAGGTGTGGAGGGGGATGGCAGTGAGCCCACTAGTACACCAGGAAGGACCAGCAGCACTCTGGCAGAGGATCAGATGGGCCGCCTTGCCAAGGTTAGTTGATGGATTGGGGAGTGGAGGAGCCCAGCTGAGACAGAAACTGGAGAAATATGCCTGTGGACAGTTACTGTACATGAGGGATATGTTAAATGAAAAAAGGGTGGCGGCAGGGAGGGATAGATGGATATGCTGATTGTCTTTATAGATTACTCAATTTGTGGAAAGAATGAGAATGGGAGTGTGCTTGTGTGTGTGTTCTGTCAAAGGACATGTTTTAACTGCCCTCTGTTCCAGGGCCCAGACCTGGAGATTCTTAGTGACGTGAGTATGAGAGAAAACAGGACAGGAATGCTGAATGTATGTGTGTGAATGTGTGTGTGTGTGTGTATGAGTGTTCGCTTGTCTCATATATTTGTGGGCAAGATATAGGACAGGGTATATATTAAGCTTGCATAATTTCACAAATAGACATTTGTGACATTTTTGCTGCTTGACTTCACCATTTTTTTATGGTACCATTTATTAATGTTTAAAAATACGGCAGGTCAAATTGTTCAGCTTGTGTTATGACCATGTCATTTGGTAGATCAGTCGTGTGTATAATGTATTACCAGATGTTCATCCACTTAAAAAACAGTCCCACATCAAAAGGAGGATTTAAAAAGAAAAAGAAAAGCAACAGACTAAATAAAAAAATGTTTTGTGCTACATACTTCTTTTAAGCCAGAATGATTTGTTGTGGATACCTCTGACCAAAGTAAATTGTTTTTAAAGTGAGAACATTCCTTGAAATAATCAGGAATGTCATGGACGTTATGTTTAGCCACTAATACACATGTATGGCTAGTTAAACAAAGTCCTCTTATACTTATGCTGGCCTTTAGATGAGTTGTGTTATTGTACTAACTATGACTAACTGTTTGTTTAGAAAGGTCTGAGTCATCTTGGTGTGCTACTGACTTTGCACTGGCACAGTGTCCTTTGGCTAATGAGCTTTTTGTGTGCTTTTGCACGCTGACACGCCACTGTCATATGATTGGCAAAAGGATTGTGCACACAATGTCTTAGTTGTGTCTTAGTGTTACTGGCCTTAGAAACATGCCTTTTTTTTAAGGTTATTATTTCTTTGCCTCTGTCTCTCTCAGCTAACAAAAGCCCATCGTCAGGGACACATGGTTAAAGTAGACTGGCTGGATCGCTTGACCTTCAGAGAGATTGAAATGATCAATGAGGTGAGTGGTTTGGGGGTGCCACTGTATGAATCCACTGTAATTGTTTTGCAACCTCTGTGTAATGATTTGTAAATCGTATGTTTTTGTCTAAAGAGTGAGAAACGTAGCTCTAATTTCATGTACCTCATGGTGGAATTCCCTCGAGTCAAAAGCAGTGAACGAGAACACAGCATTGTTTACTACGAAAAGGTATATTTCTTTGCTCAAATTTTTTTGCTAGTGGATCAACATTAATTCATAATAACATGTTCACTTCCCTGTTAATGCATGTTTCATCAAAATGTTTTAGACTTGCTTGCTTCTCAATAGCTTCTTTTTAGTTGACTGGGCTGTTGTGTTGGCCCAATAACTAGGCATTAAATTAGGATATTGTTGTAGAGAATGAAGCTTTTTGAAATCTTGCCAATTTTAAACAGAGCAATTTATTTCTGGCTAATGTAATACAAAATAACAATGTAGTTGGAAAAAAGCAGTCAGGAATGACTTAAAGGCAAAAACAGGCCCCAACTTTTTTACAGAATTAAAATATTTTGTAGATACCATTTTATGTTGACTTCAAATGAGTGATAATCAAGATTTTGCAAAGCAGTGTAGTTCACTAGTTAACATTCTTCATCTAATAGTTCTACTTCCTTTATATAAGACTTGTTACATTTCAGTGGTTTTATGCCTCTCTCTCTCTCTTTATTTATTTATTTTTTTACAGGATGCAGATGAATCCTCCCCTTTGCCGACTAGTTCAGATATTGTGAAAGTCCCTGACCCTCAGATGTGCATGGTGAGTGGAAATTTAAAAAAAAAGTCCATTATGTTGAGTTTATGGGTTTGAGAATCTGTGTTGGCACTTATTAAGATGAAGAATAATTTCATTTAAAATGATAAAGTTGGTAACTGATGGTGTTGGGATTCTGTTGCAGGAGAACCTTGTGGAGAGTAAGCATCATAAACTGGCTCGTAGTTTACGCAGCGGACCATCTGACCACGATCTCAAACCGAATGCAGCCACGCGCGATCAACTCAATGTTAGTGATAAAGTGAAAAAGAAGTATGCAAGAAATCTTCCCAGATATTTTTATAATACTGTTTTTCTTTCATAGATCATAGTAAGCTACCCACCCACTAAGCAGCTAAGCTCTGAGGAACAGGACCTTGTGTGGAAGTTTAGATACTACCTCACCACACAGGAAAAGGTGAGTGAGCACATTTATATCAGTGATACTTTGATTCAGAACATTGTTACACACCAGATCACCACGTTAGAATGATATTAGAATGATAAGAGGATCTTGTGACAATTGAAGACCACTTTTACAATATTTTCTTTTATTTTACAAATGTAGCCCCGGTGAGCAGGCATAACAAAACATAATAGTCTTACCAACTACAAACTTTTGAAATTGGTTTACATAGGTACCGGTTTTCTCCCAGGAGTCACAGGATGGTATCTCAAGATCTCATTTGTGGGTGTGTTTTTAGGCTTTGACCAAGTTCCTGAAGTGTGTGAACTGGGACCTACCCCAGGAGGCCAAACAGGCTCTGGAGCTACTGGGAAAGTGGCGACCGATGGATGTGGAGGATTCCCTGGAGCTGCTGTCCTCTCAGTTCACCAACCCCACAGTCAGACGCTACGCCGTCGCGAGGCTGCAGCAGGCTGATGATGAGGTAAAGTCTATGTGTGTATGTTTGGGTTAGTCAGATTGTCAGGGGTTGAGATTCATATCTTTATGCGTCATGTTGTGCTTCATTAACAGTATTAAGCATAGTTAATTAGACACGCCATTAACACTGGATCTTTAGGTACGACTGAAAGATTGATGCATAAAAGGAACCTACTTCGTCTAATATGTATAATTCTGATTGTCCTTGTAGGATCTGTTAATGTACTTGCTCCAGCTGGTGCAGGCATTGAAATATGAGAACTTCAATGATATCCAGGGTGGTTTGGAGCCTGCCAGTAAAAGAGACAGTCAAGGGGTTCTGACAGAGAGCACAACAATAGGAGATTTGGACAGGTCAGCTACATACTTAAAGAAAATGTTTCCGTGTGGGAAGCACTGTTTTTCCCCAAATCAATTATACATTGCTTTGCTTAGAATTACAAACGTCTGAATGTACAATTTTCAAGGTAGTTGGATCACATGTACACTTGGAATTCTAAACAGGTTGCAAATTTCTTAACCAAAAATTGTGGATGATTTATTTTATAGTTCCCAGGTGGCATCGACTGTCACAGTGATGCCCAGCACGCAGAAAGGCAAAGAGGGAACAGATGGTGAGAATCTAGAGGTAGGTGTAAAAACTAATGTTAATGCTAAAGACTAATGTTAGATGCACAGAGCATGTGAGGATTACAGTATTTAACAGTGTATGCGACCTGTGTTCCACAGCAAGATCTGTGCACCTTCCTTATATCACGTGCCTGCAAAAACTCTACACTGGCAAACTATTTATACTGGTGAGTAATGGATCAAGATGTTTTGCAGTTCTGTTCTGTATCTACAGCAGTGTGTCAGTTCTTCTTGAAGGTTTCTAAGAAAATTTGGACATTGTTTTCCACTGAAGGTATGTAATTGTGGAGTGTGAGGATCAAGACACACAGCAGAGAGACCCCAAAACCCATGACATGTACCTTAATGTGATGAGGCGCTTTAGTCAGGCTCTACTCAAGGTACATTCACTTTTTCACTTCACTTTCATGATCCTTAAGAAATCATTCTATCTGGTGCTCAAGAAACAGTTGTATCATTATTTTCAATGTTGAAAACAGCATAATTTAACTGAAAAATTAAGCTTTTTTTCAATTTTCAATTTAAAATGCAAGAATAAAAAACATATCTGAAGGTCATGTGACACTGAAGAGTAATTTTGTTAATTTTCTTCGTGATTCGTCAATATTTAAAATCTGTCACTTTCACATTTTCACATGTGATATTTATGTCTGTTTCCAGGGTGATAAGAGTGTGAGAGTGATGCGCTCTCTTCTGGCCGCCCAGCAGACCTTTGTAGACCGATTAGTGCAGCTCATGAAGGCTGTTCAGAGAGAGAGCGGAAACCGCAAGAAAAAGGTGAATCAGATTTAAAAGCTGTTGTAGAAGATGAAAAATCAGTCTTTTTTTGAGAAGTTATGAAGTTGTATTATTTGGTTATTTCTGTCTCTTACAGACGGAGCGATTACAGGGCCTTCTGGCTGATAATGAGAAGGTGAATCTGTCAGAGATCGAGCCCATCCCTCTTCCTCTGGAGCCACAGATCCGGATCAAAGGCATCATACCTGAGACTGCAACTCTCTTTAAGGTGTTGTACGTCATTCATATGCATTGCATGGTGTCACACATACATCCTTCCACCCATGACGTCTGTTTTTCTCTCATCCAGAGTGCTCTGATGCCAGCAAAGCTCATCTTTAAGACAGAGGATGGGGAGCAATATCCTGTCATCTTCAAACATGGAGATGACCTGAGACAGGACCAGCTCATCCTGCAGATTATTTCACTTATGGACAAGGTCTGAAGTCACACAGGACCCATAGTGCATACAATTCATTACATTCTTACATTCTCGTACACACAAAAATCCCATTTTCTACAAGACATCTGTTGATTTAATATAAAGCCACCACTACATTTAGAAAAAAAAAATTTATTTATTAGTTAATTGTTTTCAATATTTTCTCAACTCTCTCTTTTAACAGTTGCTGAGGAAAGAGAATTTGGACCTAAAGTTGACTCCATACAAAGTTTTAGCAACCAGCACCAAACACGGTCAGTACTGCTTTACTAATTTGGTGCAGAGCAATCCCATGAGCCAGCCTTTTCACCTATTTTATGGTAGCCTTATTTTACTCTGCATGCCTATGATATGTCTGCAGGATTTATGCAGTTTGTGCAGTCAGTACCTGTGGCTGAGGTTTTGGCAACAGAAGGCAACATTCAGGTAATGCAGTGTATTAGGCGTTGTTCAGTAATCAAAAAGATTGGATCTGAGCCTAAGTAAAGACTCCTGAACCTGCTAAACAAAGTTTTCAGGATTGCTAGAAACTTCCTAGCAGGTGTGTTGAGAAGAAGTAGAATCGGACACCTCTGCAATAAATAGTAAATTTGCAAGCAAATTGAAAATACTAGAAGCCTTAATTACTTCAATAAAAATAAAATTATGTGTGCTCTGTATGGTATTGTATAATATACTTTTATAAAATGCAATTTCAATGAATTATTCAATTAGGTGTGGCACCCACCAAAGTTTTGTGGCTGAAACAAATTTCTAACTTAATTTGTAATGTATCTGAGGAGTGAAGTCTCATTTCTCTTGGTAAACTAATGTCTCCATGCAGAGTTTCTTCAGAAAGCACGCTCCGAATGACAAGGGACCATACGGCATCAGCTCTGAAGTCATGGACACATACGTAAAAAGCTGCGGTGAGCCTCAGTTTCTGAATCCATTAGCACTTGTGTTTAGCTCATTATTTAATTAGTAATTTTAAATGGACTAAATCGTGGTTTACTATTTCAGCGGGCTACTGTGTCATCACATACATCCTAGGGGTTGGAGACAGACATCTAGACAACTTGCTTCTCACAAAGACTGGTACTTACCATAAATGCACCATGATTTTTAATGCCTTGAAGTGCTGAGAATAAAAACAGACTGGATATGCTCATCTGTCTCTATGGGTTGCAGGGAAGCTGTTTCATATCGATTTTGGATATATTTTGGGTCGGGACCCTAAACCCCTGCCACCCCCCATGAAGCTGAGCAAGGAGATGGTGGAGGGGATGGGCGGCATGCAGAGTGAACAATACCAGGAGTTTAGGAAACAGTGCTACACTGCCTTCCTGCACCTGCGCAGGTGAGTTACGAAAAGAAGACCTACACTAGTATTCAAACATTTTGACTTTTTGAAATAAATGAATACATACAGCAGAGATGCTTTAAATTAATCAAAAGCAGCAGTCAATATTGATAAAAAATAATTGTTCCTTGAGCACTTTAATAAGAATACAGTTAAAAAAACATTACATTCTCAGTTATAATATGTCACAATATTAGTCATTTTAATCAAATAAAGTGCTACCTTTTTTCTTTCAAAAAACATTAATTGACCGCAAACTTTTGAAACATAGTGTACTTCATTTATATACTGTATCAGCAGACTAAATCATAAAAAACTAACTTTTTTCTCTCTTCATATGCAGATACTCAAATCTCATTCTGAATCTGTTCTCTCTGATGGTGGATGCAAATATTCCAGACATCGCACTAGAGCCTGACAAAACCGTGAAAAAGGTATGTATGACCCTCACATTTTGTCTCCAAAACTTCTGAGGTAAACTCAGCTGTTGATTCTTTGCCCGCACACTGCAGGTTCAGGACAAGTTTCGATTGGACCTCTCCGATGAGGAGGCGGTGCATTATATGCAGAGTCTGATTGATGAGAGCGTGGGTGCTCTGTTTGCTGCAGTGGTTGAACAGATACACAAATTTGCACAGGTGCGTATGTTAAAAAATCACCATGGAAAACAGCAAAGCCTGTTGTCTTTAATGACACGTTTCAGGATGTTACAAAGGATGAGCTCTGTTGCTGTTTGCAGTTTTATGTTTGGCAGCAGTGTTTTTTTTTGTTTTTTTTTGGCCCAATGCTGCTGCATTGTGGAATACACCATATAACATTTACCTAGATTTTTGCCTTAATTTGCAGTCCTGAGGCAAGATGCCGTAATTAAAAGCCAATCTTCAGATTTTGGTCATTCAGATATCAAAAAGTTTTTTTTGTTTTTTTTAAAGCTTCAGTCTGTGATTCCATGCAGTTGGAGAATATTTTGAGCTGATTTAAGAATACATATTTAAATTAAGATATTTAGTTTTCTACACTTCTGATAACCAGGCACTTTTCTGTGTAGTTTTTTTAAACTTATGTAGTGTATTCCAGGCTTAACAAAGGCCGCACTTCTTTTCATCAACTATTTTTTAATTTACCACTTTAGACACCCAAAATGGCAAATAGTAGAACATTAATTGCTGTCTTTACTAATTGAAATCCACAGTATTGGCGCAGATGAAGTGACATCCTGGAGGCTGATTCTTGGTCCAGATAAATAGACGGCAACAAAATGAAAGATGGAGAAGAGAAATGGACACGTGCCAAGGCCACACTATCATGTTTTCATGACTTCACTAAATATCGTTGTGTATATATATACATATATATATAATTGTAAGAAAATGAACTGTATATGTAAAAAAAAAAGCCAAATAAAGATTTCAACTTTACCTGTGTTTGTCTAGTATTCATTTTACAGTATACTCATTATAAAGTTCAAACACTCATATAAAACATGTATAGTCTGTGTTTGTAGAAATTTGTGGTTGGGCATTTTTTACAAGAATAGTTAAAAGTAATTATGAACGATGTTTTAACTTACTAAAAGAGTTTTTTGTTTGGGGGTGTCCTTCTGTGACGATGAGGGGTTCTTATACATATGGTGGTTTTAATGGTTTCTCTGGATGAGGATGTGCACGTTTCTTTTCTGCAGTGTGAGTCAGTTAGTGAGTCACACCTTCCTGTGAGCAGAATTCTCTAAGGCGCAGCTTATGTATAGAAATGTGCCAATGGTTTAGAATGAGACCATAGTTACACGAAGTTCAAAATTTATTATACTTTTCTTGGACTATACATAGGTTCTATGGATTAAATCTTGCACCGCCATCAGTGTGTCCAAACAAATCACGCTGAGCAACTCTAATTCAGTTTTGTTTATGTAACAATACCACTTATGAAGAAAGATGCTACACGGACACAAAGCAGTCTTTTATTATACCACAAAAATACATAGTGATGAGGAATATACATAATACTCAATTTAAATTTTCAGTAAAGCTTTATCTTGCATTTCTTGATTTTTTTCTTCTTGTTTTAGGTTTACGGTATATGTGTATGCTATGCGTGTTGTTTTTTAGGCTTGTGGGCTGTGGTTTATTAAAGCTGAACTAAACCCATGCAGATGTTTTTTTCCACTCTCTACATTTGGTCAACAAGAAACTTGACATTTAAAACTCGAGTCATCCATTAAATGTAATAGCAATCAATATCTACATATTAGAAATGAGTTTGGAGGTGGTATTTTTGCCACGCATCGTTATGGCTTGAGAAAAAGTCCAAAAACAAACTTCCCCCTCAAAACATACTGTTATTCTATAACAATTAAGTTTCCCTTTACTGTTACAGTGCCAGAACTCATCTGAACCAATTAAACATCACAAAATACAAGCAGAGACACTTTCAAAAGAGGAAACAAGAAAATGAGCACAATTCTGTATAAATCTATAATACATTTTCCAGAATCTAGATTCAGACTTGCTTCCTGGGAGCATTTCCATAAATGTTTCAGAAGATCAGTAAAAACTGTGTACCTTACCGTGGTTAACTGAGACACGGTCCACAGAAAATGAGAGTCAAAATATGGTAACTCTGAGTCAGAAGTTAAAATAAAACATTAAAACAATGAATCAAACCATACAGAAAGCATACAGTTACCCGAAAATAGCATAGGGATCATGCAAAGATTTATAGTGCTCTGAGTCACTGGCTTGTGGGGGGTGAGTGTCCCAAATAAACCATGAAGGGAAATAAAAATAATGACTGCTAGTTTCAGGTCAGTGACATTTGATCATTGATGTACACATGCAAGAGGAACGTGCTTGACGTGACAATTCACCCTAAAGTAAAGGAAATACATACTGAACTCAATATTACCCAACATAAGCCAATTAGACCAAGATGGGGGTTATATAATAATAAAGCATTATATATATAAAAAATATAATAAAAAATATTTTAAAAAATGATTACAATTATCACAAGAAAACAAAAAATTGTCGCCATGTCAATTTTATTGCAACTTCTCTTTCACAAGGGTGACAATAGTTAGTGGGCGAAAGGACAGAACCAAACCAAAAAAAAAAAAAAAGCAAGCAAGCTTGTATTTAAAAAAAAAAAAAGTACATTGATAAAAATCTATCTTGATTCTAAAAATGTTATATTTAACCTTTGTGGGGAAAGAAAACACCAGTGTTTTTAATTTGCTTGGATGTCTTCTATTGGTCTCGTATTCAGTTTTTGCCATATGGCATCTTCAGACCGCTGCTCATCCTGTTGAGTGTATTTAACTAGCACTGAGCTCAGAGGGATGTCTTTTGGCGACTGGAAATAGTTCTGATTCTGATATTGACATCCCTCCTCTGGATGTGATGGTGACAGATGGAGCTGCTCGTGTTGAACCCCTGTGCTCAACTCTTCAGACTCCACAGATTCCTCAGTGCAGTCTGGATTGTGCAGGATGGGGCTTGTGTAATAGCCATTGCCCAGGCTTTGGGTGTTGTAGTAAGAAGACTGGCTGTCCGTGAGTGTGAGATCAGAAAAGGAAAAAACAGAAACGTGGTCGCACTCAGAGCTCTCATTGTGCGGTGCAGCTTTGCTGAGGTCAACGAAAGTCTGGTTCTGAGGTTCCAGGTCTTGAAGTAAAGCCTGAAAACACATAATACAGTTAGAATTTTAAATATACAAAAAAACAAACAAACAAACTACAATGAGATGGTATTATTATCATAGAAGGGTTTGTGACAAACAAAATCTCTCTGCATGTTTTTTTTTTATTGGTAGTAGTGAACTGTATATCATACAAAAGTTTCTACTGGATACTGATTGGATGACTGTTTTTAAATGGTTATATGGACCCGTATTAAATTGTAAATGACACTAAACATAAAACTGTGCTAATACCAGACAATGAAACAATTACACTAAATAACATTTTAAATCTATATTTCTAAATCTATATCTATTTATCAAAGTCATGATCATGCAGTAGCTGATTGCTTTGTGTAGTTGTATAGCAAACGAGAAAATGTTTTTTTGACAAGTGTTTTTTGACAACATTTTTACCTGTAAAAAATATATATAGTAGGAAAAAAGAAATTAAAAAAAATAATATATATATATTCTTTTTTCCCCTCCTTCAACTGGGAATAGAGGCATCTTAAACAAATAGATTTTCCGATTACCTATGTTTCAAGAATGATACCATCTTTAGTAAAAATAAAATGTTTTTTTTTTTTAACCCTTTAACACGCTTGCAATAATGCTCATGTAAGTTCAGTACCAAAGATTTGGGCAGGGGACGTTCAGAAGATGCACACTGTCTCCAGACCAGAAAAAATACTAAGCCAAGAGTGATGAGAACACCACACACAATCACGATGATAAGGCTTTCTGAAGAACACACAATTAAAAGAAATAAATAAATAAAAACACATGCATTAGTGCTGGCAACCATTGCAAACGTTCAAACCAATAAACACGCATTACACCACAAAATAAGTAACTCTTTCACTAGAAATAAAGCACACCGTTATTTGTTGGTATGCGAACACACTTCGGGACGCTGGGGGGAGAAGAGTCCAGCACACCCTCAACTGAGAAGTTGGCCACAGCACAATACACTTGTCCTGGTGTAAGAAAACCAAATTTCACCTTGAATGTGAGTTCAGGTAACACTTTAGCGGTGAGTGCCTTCAAGAAAAAAATAAGAATGATAATAATACAATGGAACTCTCTAATCCTAGCGTGAACACGTCTACTGCAAATAAATGAAAACAAAACAGGAAAAGAAAGTTAAAGGGAAGTAAAAATGAGAGTTGTGCACCTGTTCTTCAGAGAGATTCTGTTCATTGTATAGTGTGACTGTTGCCCAGAGATATTTAGAAAAATCAGTTACAGGACAGCATCCCATCTCCTCCTCTTCCTCATCATATTCATCCATGCAGCTTATGGATGGAGCACATGGAAAATGTACTTTTACCCAGAGACCATTTTCCATGGAGGTTTCTATGAAGGGCGGGCTGAACTTGGCAGCAGCTAACCATTAAAAAAAACAATAATAATGATTACATTTAAATATTAGAATAAAATAACAATAATACAACACAATATCAAATTGTTACACTATTATAATTTAATTCTTGCCCAATTATATTAATTTATTAGACAATGGCTTAGTCTATCATATTATGAATGAATGGATTTCTGTGATGTGATCCGGCTTTTCTAGATTTGTGCAATGTTACACTTTTTTGACTTTTATTTATCAATTTTGTGGCTTTAGGTATAATACTGACGGTCATTTATAGGGGTGCAATTCAGAGTTTCGTTCAGCCAGAGATGCTCAGATGTCAGTCTGATGAAGTTGAATATATGCAAGTTACTAAAGACCTCTGACAGATCGCAGCTTTGTTGGGAAATGTGGATGCAGCCTGATACATTTTCCCATGATGCACTGCAACACAAACACACAATATTGAGAACACGTCACAAAATTCCAAATAAACTTTTTACGATGACCCCTCTGACCATGCACCTCCTGCAGAACAAATGTCTGACTTTCATTTTCTTAAAAATTTGACTTTTCCACAGGGCATGCTTTTTTTAAAAATAGAAAGCTAACAAAAAGCTTGAGCGTCTGTGAGTCATTTTCTTTTTCTGTTGTAATTCAGAGGAAACCAACAGCGTATCTGCTCTGGGGTGATGAGCCTGGATTGTTTCTCGGTGTGGTTTTCTGCTAAACCACACAGTTTCACCTCTCACCCGTGTGTTCTACTGCTCCACACTCTCATTTCTTCTCTAAACAACATCTTCTACATCTTTCATAGATACGCATCTAAACTCCTTCTTTTGTGTGTAGATGACTCACCCGTGCTTTCTCAAGACAGTGTAAGTCGTCTTAGGGTTGGCATTAGGGCAATCCCATTCAAGATGGCACCCAAAATTGATTGTATGCACTTTGATGTCACAGACAGAGACTGCAGACTCTAAACGAAACGCATGAAATAAGAACACACGCACCTGTGTGTCACACATGTTCTGAAAATACACACCACACAAAGTGAAAGATTTACAAGGGAGAAAAATAACAAATAAAAAGTACTCACCTATATTCAACACCAACAGAAAGAAACACAAGTTTAGGAGATCGACAGGCATCCCCACAACAAAATGCTATTTTATGAAGAAATTTTAATTTTAAATAAATAGCTCTATTTATCATAATGCCATAGCTGTAATATATATCTATACAAAGCTGTACAACTACATAAAAAAATTATAAATTAAAATTATAAATAAATAAACAAACTTTACCTTAAACAAAAGAATGGGAGAGACTTCATTAGCTGTTACTTTCAGTGGGTGAACAGAATAAGTGAGCCGAGGACAGCTGACACAGCTTAACTAATGCCACAAAACCACACAGGGACTAAACCCACTCACAGAGACACAACTGGAGAAGAGAACACATGCCCTTTCTAGTGGAAACGGAAGCAAAAATGTTTATATGTACATATCAAATTATAATTATATTAATAGGTACTAATCAGTATTAGTAAATAATACCTTCAAATCAATTAATCATCATAATATCTATAAAAACTACTGTTCGAAAGTTTTGGGCAAGATTTTTAAACATTTTTTTAACATTAGCTTTCTTTCTTTGATCAATTTGCAATTAACCAATATCACACGATCAATGTTGAAAACATTGGTGAGAGGTTTAAGATTTTTATGGAAACCTTGATATTTCAGGATCAAAAGAATAGAAGAAAAAAAAAAAATGTAATACATTTTTTTTATATTTTCTGTCACTTGTCAGTCTTGGATGTCAGTTTAATGCGATTAATATTTTTATTAATTAATATATACTGGATGTTAGCACCATGTTATTTATTTATTTATTTTAATTAATATATTAATTAAAATAAATAAATAAATAAATAAATAACATGGTGCTAACATCCAGTATATGTGACCATGGACAACAAAACCAGTTGTAAGGGTTAATTTTCCGAAATTAAGATTCATAGATGATCTGAAAGCTGAATAAATAAGCTTCCCATTGATGTATGATGTATGGATGGATAGGGCAATATTAGACCGAGATACAACTACATGAGAATCTGGAATCTGAGGGTACAGAAAAATCTAAATGCTGAGAAAATCACCTTTAAAGTTGTCCAAATGAAGACCTTAACGCATATTATTAAATCAAAAATTAAGTTTTAATATATTTTCGGCAAGAAATTGACTAAATATCTTCATGAAACATCTTTACTTACTATCCTAAGGATTTCTGGCAAAAAAGAAAAATCAATCATTTTAACCCATACAATGTATTTTTGGCTATTGCTACAAATATCCCCCAGCGACTTAAGACTGGTTTTGTGGTCCAGGGTCACATATTATATATTAAACAATTTTGGGTCGTTTATGTATTTTATTTACAGCACACATCAATTGAAGTAGAAAATGTTGTCCTAAGATAAAAATGTATTTTGGTATTAAGCTTTAGGACAGCGTCGATGAAGTTTTGATCAACCTTAAACATTTTATAAAGACGCCAATGTGATTCAAGGCATGTGCAAAAGAAAGACTTTCATTTTCTGAACAATGTGACTATTCCACTAGGCATAACTCTTTAAAATAGAAAGCAAATGAGGAGTCAGCTGCAGGTTTGCATCAGTTATACCATGTGACACAATGTACAAATGCATAGTTTCATTGTTAGTTTTCTGTAATATAGTGACTCACATCTTCCATAAACACAACACAGCTTGTTAGTACTTTACTTTGTCCATGTCATTTAATGTCATTAATAAAATAAAACAGAATTTCTTTTCCCATTCACATTCCAAGTATTTTCATAAACTTTCAAATAATTGTAAAAATAACAAAAATATTGACAACACACGTCTTTAGAAAGGCGTTAAAATCTATGGGAGTGTTCAAGTTTAGAGGACTAGGACTTGAGATCAAAATACTAAATGATCCACCTAGTCTAAATAATAATACATACGTTTTCTTTCTTTCCAGAATGCCTTTTTTTAGCTCGATTTTAGTATGAGTGCATTAAGCAGTAGCATCCGCTTTAAAGGTAGCGCTTCACCTATATATCATGCATCTTTATGTCCGAGTGCCAGGCAGAGCGATGCTTGGCTCTGTGGGCGAGGACGGCAAAGCTTTGCACAGAAGCCTTTTCCCAGCCGCGTCGCCGTTCAAGTTCTTATAAGGGGTCTGTTGAGGTCCACGTGTGCAAATGGAGGGGAAACTCATCCCTGCTAGGCAACAACCCGGACAGGCTATGACCTCATCCTGTTCTGAAGGCGTGAGAGGGGTCGTGGCACCATTAGAGTTATTAACCCCCCATCCCAGAGCTCGGTTTCTAGGGACGGTGCCATTGTTGTTGTCTGTATCTAGTAAAGGAGGTAATGATGGCGGCCCGTTAGAGACCGGGGAGCTCCAGCCATTGGAGGAAGATTTGGTTGAAGTAGCGATGGCGCCATCTAGTGTATCAGGAGAGCTGGTGCAGTCCATCGGCTCCTCAATGCTTTCCTCTAACCTTGATCGGTTTGGAGACATAAGCTCTAGATCTAATGGAAGACCAGAGTCATCAGCTAGAGCTTCTTGACTGCTCATTTCAAGATTCCCCTTATTGTCCTGCTTAAGGTCTGAACACCTAACATTGTCACCGGGTGTATTAAATACATCACTGCTATTAGGCAGATCAGCAATACTCTCGTTGCTCATAGCCAACACACTGTCCCTTCCCATGTCCAACAGATTTTCATCGACTGGATTTTTGTCCATAACACTTGGATTATTTTCACATTTCTTATTGTCAGCAGTACCGCGCAGAGACTGGATGTCTTCTGGTGTGCAGGGCAGTGATTGGCTGCGCCTATGAAAATGGAAAGGGCCTTTGTCACAGGAGATGGGGCTGCTGGGGTCAGGGGGTGGAGGGAGAGTGAAGGTGAGGGAAATGACAGACTTGCTGGGGGTGTCAAAGAGCTTGATGTGGCCACCGTTGAGGTCTTGGCGCTGGGAGAAGGGATTGACGCGCATCGGTGTGGTCCGAGTCAGGAGAGGGGACGGAGGCAGGAGCACATTAGATTTACTGCGGCAGAGACGCGAGTCAGCGGGAATATCTAGGGAATGCTTTCGACTTAAAGGTGTTGTGTTTGTGGACGGCCGGTCTGAAAAAGAAGTTGAAGAAAAAAAAGCTGTTTGTTTGTTTTAATACGATGCAAGCGTCTTTGGTCAATTTCAAGGCAAAAACTATACTTTAATGTATACATTTTAAATTGAAACAAAAGAAATAATTAACCAAATTTTTTTTTTAATTCTGTTTATTTACTTCCGAAAAGAAAAATGTAAACAATACGAACAAACAAGATACTTTGAATAAAACTTGACAGGCTGTTGTCCCTCAATTAAAAAAATATATATAAATAAATGTTGAAAGTCAATAAAAAAAAATTAAATCTGTTCATCATAAAAAGCAACAGTATCTCTTCATAAGGATTAACCAGATTAAACGGTTTGATCCATATGAATTAGTTTTGGACCATCAAGTGTTTGTTACCTGGACTTATAGCGGAGGGACAGAAACCTATTAAATATAAAAAAAAAAAAAAAAAAACTTTGATTAACCTTAAACTTGATTTGGTTTGGAATGACGCGAGTACATGATAGAAGGTTTCTTTAAGACCAATTAAACAATTTGTTTAAAGCAAACAAATGTGGTTTGAATTATGAAAATGTATCACGATTTGAATTTCAGTTCTGAAAATAATTGATATTATATATGCTTTGTAATTAAATAAATGTGAGCAGAAGAAAAGTGTTCTGGTAAAAGTGTGCCGACTTACCCTCTACATCAGGCTCCACACATTCACTTTTTTCTCGATCACTCACTATCTTCTCCAGCTCTGCTACCACCTCTGTGAATGAGGGCCGACTGTCTGGATTCATCTGAGTAATCGAAAAAAACAAAAGCAAAAATGCAAATAAAATTTACATTAAATGAATTACGTTGGGTTTTTTTTGTTAAGACATACTAAATACTACGATCAGAAGAATACATTAGTATCTTGGCATCTGAATTAGAAGCCCTGTTAAGGAGTGGTTTCTAAGGTTAACAAAAAATAAATAATAAAAATGGATGCACATTTAAGGATGCACATGTGTGTCAGCATGTGAGATTTGTACAGATTTGTTATCTTTCATGACGGTAGATAAGAGTTCTTACACTGCAGCAGATGACTGTGAGGTTGAAAAAAGGAGGAGGACAGTCTTCAACCATCTGTCGAAAAGCCTCCACATCAAGACCAAAGTCCTGAAACAGAATTACCAGACAAGCCTAATTTCAATCTTTATACATACACATATATACATACATACACACACGTGTGTGTGTGCACGCATGTGTGTAAATATAACTACAGCAAGAAATAAATGCTGTACTGTAGAAATAAATCATACTGCCAATGATAAACAGAGTAATTAAACAATCATTTGTACATAAAAGTATGACTTTATTGGAAGAGCGGTTATCTCACATGGAGTAAACTACAACCCATTTTCATAAACCGTACATGAGATTGTTACAGGCCTCATATTCATAGACCAGGTTTGAAGGGTGAAACAAACAAAATGCTTTATCAACAACTTTACAATAGTGAAGCACCATGCACTTTTATACTAAAATATGTGTGCGTAAAAATACAAAAAGTAAAACTATTGAAATAGTTTGTCTATTTGTAAAAAATATTTTAAGTGAGCTTTTAAGAAACTGTGTGTTCAGTTTTTCACCTCGGTCCTAGGAAGAAAGTCAGGATCTGCCTGTATCCGGCCAATAATCTCACAGAGAATAATACCATAAGCAAATACATCCACCTGTAAAAAAAAAAATAAATAAAAAACTCGAAGTGTTTCAATTTTCCAAAAACCTACACATAATAATGAACCTAACACAATAATATTCTCAATCAGTGGGAATAAATGGCACCAACTTTGCAGTTGAAATTATGAAATAACAGTAATCTGACAAGTAATGTGGGTGAAAGAGTCTCTGGGAGGACTCTGGCCTGTATCTAGGTAATGAATCATAAGGCGTTTAACCTTTTCATTGTAGCGCTCTCCTCTGAGCACCTCCGGAGCCATCCAGTAGGGGGAGCCAACAACAGCCAAGCCCTGCTTCTCTGCCTCGTCGCTGAAAACAGGAAAATCATTCACTTAAAGTGATCCTAAAATGTTCTATTAATCTTTATTTTTTAATAAGTACTCCTCATTTCCAAACTTAACACCCATAAACCCCTAGTCCATTAACCCACAGCGTCATTATGTGCGTGTGGATGTATAAAAATAAAACAAAACAAGGTCTTGTAAGATCTTAATTATAGCTGGCATACTCATACACTGCGGAGAGACACTTCCTCAGCTTTATTTTGGTCTGGGACTGTGTACTGGGCATAAATAGACTGAGGGGGGAAGAGTGGAGACAAGGGAAGAGAGAGATAAACGGAGTAACGCACTGCAGTGTAAACACCATTTGGGGATGTGGGTTAGTCAGACCGAGGGAATCTACCACAGCAAGCAGCTGAAATACTTTGTCCTTTTTAGGAGAGCTTTCCAAAAAGCCCTCATTTAGCGGTCTGCTCCATCGTCTTTGCATAAACAAATACCTGCGGTTTTACATGTAAACATGAAGTATTCGCAAGCACATCAAAATATGCATTATATAACACTTACAGAAATACCAATAAGAAGAAAAACAGAGCTCAGCTGTAAAACTGCTCTTTCACACAGACCTTCTAACAGAGATATTAAAATCAACACAAATGCAGGTTGGAAACAAGTCTCTCAGGATCACACTTGATAACTATTCGCAGTAAACGCTACTTTTTAAATCAGTAATCAAAACAGCAGGCATTATCCTATTACAAAACATTTAAAATAACAATATCACGTGACTTCATTGGAAAGAGGAGGCCAAGTTGAGCACATTGCATTGTGGGAGTATTATGCAGTAAACTGTTGTAGATTACAGTTCAAAGTTGTTTTTTTCTGATGAAATAATCACACGTTAAATAATATTTTAAATTGTAATAATTTTTCACAACTTTAACGTTTCAATGTATTTATGAGTCAGTAAATGCAGTCTTGGGGAGCTTGTTGCAAAATATAAGAGAAGCATGCTCTTATAACTTTGTATTAATCTCCCCAGTGAGTGAATGGCAAAGGCAGAACAAAAGCTGCACTCTGATGTCACCCATCACACACGTTATGTTTGCGAGGTACACTTTAGCTACCCCATTACGTAACGTTTATGCTGAGACAGTGTATAAAAGTTTACACAGAGGCTCTATGCTGAGGAAAGAGTTACACAAGCAGCAGATCACTTTAATATGCTCCAGCACGAGCACTTCACTAAAAAGAATGTTAATCCACAGGATATATGGATTAACGGTTACATACAGCAGTCTGCGCTGGCTAAACAGTTTCCGCACTGGAATATCATTAACAGTGATCCCATTCTTAAAGGTGCAATTAGTTTTTTTGGGAAACAAATCGCAATATGGCAGCTTCCATAAGGTAATCAGCTCAAAATAATAATAAAAAAAGCTTAAATGCACACAAATCATTAAATTACACAATGTACTTTAAAATATGCTTCACACACTCCCCTTATATGTTGCATACCTCCAACTGATATGCTTTAAGAGCCAAATTACCTCCTCCCTTCATTTCCTATTTCCTCAGTAAAAGTCACCCAGCAACAGTGTTGGGGAAAGTTACTTTTTAAAGTAATACATTACAATATTGCGTTACTCCCTAAAAAAAGTTACTAATTATGTTACTTAGTTACTTTTTATGGAAAGTAATGCATTATATTACTTTTGCGTTACTTTTTAAATATGGGCAGAGCTTAA
>JAUMHR010000052.1:7247608-7272701 GCA_032361145.1 Enteromius fasciolatus | reverse complement strand
CAACAGTGAAGCATGGTGGTGGCAGCATCATGCTGTGGGGGTGTTTTTCAGCTGCAGGGACAGGACGACTGGTTGCATGAGATGAATGCGGCCAAGTACAATGATATCCTGGACGAAAACCTTCTCCAGAGTGCTCAGGACCTCAGACTGGGTCGACAGTTTACCTTCCAACAAGACAATGCCCCTAAAACACGCATGTAGTGACTGCATATTCTCTATATGGGAGATAAATGAGGACAAAGTTCATCATCTATAGAGATAAATTGGTGTGGGAGTGGCGTGTGTGCACTGCGCTTTACATTCCTTACCGCGTGATACTGATTTTCGTCACAATGGCTTTGACAATCGGAGAGCATGTGCAGCGCTTCCTGCTGGTCCTTGTGTCCAGGCTGTTCCTGGCTCTCTTTAGGCTGGTCTCACCTGGCACAAAGCGTCCAAAACATCTCCCTCCAATCAAAAACCCACTGCTTACTTATTCTGCCGTGCAACTGGCTGAGAAGATACGCAGAAGAGAGGTTTGAGATTTAACTTGCATTAGTTCTGTCACATGAACATTTGGGCGTTATGTTATTGTGATCGAGAGTTATTGAATTTGTTTTGAGTGGTGGACTGGATTTATAGTGAAATAATGAATAAAAGATAACCAGTAACTGCATCAGATAAAGAGTAGCCAGTGTGTTTATTGTTTAGGATTTTTTTGCACATATTCAATAAAAGCCGTTTAAAAAATAACACTCTGGTTCCTATTAACCAGGCTTCTGTGGCTATAGTGTGCTGTACAAGAATGACAGGTCTTTACCCAAATGTAATGTAACTTGTTGCAGTAACATTGTCTCTATTCCAAAAGTTTAAATGAAGCTGGCTTTATTTATTGAATGGTTTCCAGTTATCTTTGGTTATCTTGTTAACTTTATCATCTATAATTATCACAAAGGGCTCTGAAGTGCAACTGATCAAGCCGCAATAAATGTAGATCATGGCTCGATGCCCTAAACCTTACGTCCACCTACATGTGGAGAACATATATATTTTCAGATTTTCCTGCTTACTAAATAACAAATGAAAAAATATTATTTAAATATATTAAAATCTATTAATAAAATCAAGCAGTCTTTAAACTGTAACTAGCACATTTCTTTATATTCCACAGAAAAAAGCATGTACCGTAGCTTTGTAGCAACATGATACACTCAGAAGTGTTTGGGTTCCCTACAGAACCCTTCAGAAAACAGTTCTTAAAATAGAAAATCGTTTCTATCTTAAAGAGCCGTCTGTGAAATGGATAATGTATGGATGTTAAAGGTTTTTAATGGAATCAAAGATGCCCACAAGAAACTATTTTTAAATAAGATATGAAACATATGAGAAGATATTTAGTAAACTTACTAAAAATAATTAGTATCCAAAGCCAGTCATAACATTTTAGACTACAGTCTAAATTAAACACAATGTTTACAGGGCTCGGATAAAGCAACTGCTTTATAAAGTAAGTCCTAAAACACTTGACTAGGATAAAAGAACCAGTTTTTCTGTGTTTATATTCATCTATTTGACTTGTTTAGGTTACTAGTGTAGAAGTTGTGCAGGCCTACATCGACAGGATACAGGAGGTGAACCCACTGCTCAATGCTTTGGTCAAAGACAGGTGAGCACTTGCTTAAATGAGGTATAGCAATGTTTATGCATGACTGTACAGGACATCTCATTATAAGTGTATCTGTCCTCTCTTTTAGGTTCCCATCTGCCATTCAGGAGGCCGCTCGTGTGGATAAACTAATAGAGGAGGAGAATGGAGGAGAGGAAGTCTTGAGGAACCAATTTCCTCTGCTGGGAGTTCCTCTGTCTGTCAAAGAGTCATTCGCTCTACAGGGTACACTTTACATGATGCTCTCTGCCTTGTATGTATCAGTATCACCCTAAAGAGGTCTAGCTTTTTAGCTTATCAAATGAGTGGTGTCTAAAAATATAACACAGTTATTCAATCCATAAAATTTTACCACTCTCCTCGACTGCTCACTCAATCATTCCAGAACTAAAAAGGAAACTAGAAATGATATTGATTTATTTTATCTGCTCCCACAGGCATGCCCAATTCTGTAGGGTTGAAATCCCGCAGGAATGTACTTGCCAGTGTGGATGCTCCTCCTGTGGCTCTGTTGAAGAGAGCTGGAGCAATTCCTCTGGGAGTCACCAACACCAGTGAGCTTTGCATGTGGATGGAGTCCAACAACCATCTCTATGGGATCACCAGTAACCCCTATGACCTTGAGAGGATGTGCGGAGGAAGCTCAGGTCTTGCTTCAAATATCAGAAAACCTATACAATAATTCCATTGCATTAGTCGCTGTTTTTAGCAGGTTTTAACAACAGCTTGAAAAGTTGGTGAAACGTAAACTGCAATAAATACCAATTCTTTCTGTGGTAGGTGGAGAGGGAAGCATCATTGGTGGTGGTGCATCTGTGATCGGCATCGGCTCTGACATTGGAGGAAGTATCCGTATGCCTTGTTTTTTCAATGGGATATTCGGCCATAAACCTTCAAAAGGTGTGTGTTTTGCTGTAGGAACAATTAGAAATAGAATATTCTATTTTGTTAGTAGGGGAAAAATTGGTTTATATCATAAGTTTAATAACCTTTCAGATGTGGTGTCAAATGACGGTCAGTTTCCTTCATGCACGGGGCTCCAAAGTGACTACACGGGTTCTGGTCCAATGTGTCGCTATGCTGAAGATCTGCTCCCTCTTCTGAAGATTATGGCTGGACCCAATGCAGACAAGTACATCTGGCAAAGATATAAACCAGATAACACAAATATAATGTTTCCACAAGTCAGTTCTGACACTATGTATGTATTTTTCTAGGCTCTCCCTCTCAGAGGAGGTGAGTCTGAAAAGGTTACGTTTCTTCACTATAGTAGACAATGGTGGATCTCCACTGACATCGCCAGTAGATAACCAGCTCATTCAAGCTCAAAAAAGGGTAAGAAGAACATATAACACATGCATATTAATAAGCATAAATGCTTCTGTAATCAGTTAAATTGAACAGTTAATCAGTTAAATTTGAAAAGTTAATTTTTGTCATTTCTGATCACAGGTGGCTGCACGCTTAGAGGCAGATCTGGGAGTTACGGTTAAGGAAGTTAGTTTTCCTCAACTCAAATACTCTTTTCAGATCTGGGACACATTCTTGGCTCTACCTGACAAAGATGGCAAGGTGTAGTAGGCCCACCTGAAATTGCCTTGACATTCTATTTTATAAAGGTTGTAACAAAAGATTGTAGTAACCACAAGTGCTTATAGCAACAAAAATGGTATACTCGGAGAATTAGAGTGTGGGTTTGTGTTCATTCCAGCCTCCAAAGCCTTTTGTTGAGCATATGGCAGATGGAGGCTCTGTGTGGCTTTTTTGGGAGATAATGAAGAGGATTTTCGGAAGATCTGAACACACCGTGGCTGCTATTGGTAAACTCAATAATTAGTTCTTTTTTAAGTTAGGACACTTAAGTAATTTTTATAAACACGCTTAGAAAAAAACAAAATGTCACTGGGGTGACAAAACTAAGGCACTGATATATTTTAAGATCAATTAGTCTAAGTTTTTGTCCATTTAAATTGCTAAAGCTTACATTTTAAGTCTAAGAGGCTTAAGCCTTGTCTGCGAAACCGGGGGAATATGTCTTAACCTGGACAAGACTCAACACTGGACATGTTTTTTTCTTGTGGCTGATTTCAGGTTTGGCTTTGTTGGAGAGTTTTCAGAACTCTAAGCCATCTCAGTTCATCCTGAAACAAAAGGAAGAGCTGCAGAAAGAGATGGAAGATCTGCTGGGTACAGATGGAGTGCTGCTGTACCCCTCTCATCCTCTTCTTGCACCCAAACACCACCATCCCCTTTTTACTCCACACAACTTCAGTTACACAGGTAACAATTGCTTAAGTAGTCATTGAACTGGATTACAATGAGAACTTACTAAATATATATATATTATTAACAAACATTATAATAGTGATCAAACAGAAACAGACTTTTAATAGATGCTTAGGTTTTAAGAACAGTTGCAGCAAAGCCTAAGCAAAACAAAAGTGTATCACAGTAGTACATGAAACATTACAGAATTTTCTAAACCATTTTGCCTGGTACTAGGGATCCTGAACATCTTAGGCTTTCCGGTGACCCAATGTCCACTGGGTTTGAGCAAAGAGCGATTGCCTTTGGGCGTCCAGGTGGTGGCTGGGAAGCTTCAAGACCATCTACCGTTGGCTGTGGCGCTCTACCTGGAGAAAGCTTTTGGAGGCTGGGTTGATCCTGGAGTGGCTTAAGACTGAAGACACTGGAGAAAATGTTGGAAGTATAGGCAAGACATAGCATGTAAAAAGACAATCTCAACCAACACTGCTTCATCCAGCTTCATCCATCAAAGGGACAGGCACCCAAAAATTCAATAATGCACTTCTATTGTTTCAAACCTTTAAGACTTTCTTCTATAAAATACAATTTATTCTATAAAATCATTTGCATTTTTTTTTAAATAGTGTGTCAATGTAGTCAATTTCACTAGAAAAAAAACCACGAAACAAAACAAAAACATAGCTATTGATTTTGCTATTGTATATTGAATGTAACTAAACATCCAAGTACGTTTGAGTTAAGGTGCATATTGACTTAATTTTAAACCATTTGTGGTATAAGGATCAAAATAGTTTTAAATTAAACCTAGCTGTCTAAACATTTAACTGGAATTCATTTTCCACTTAAAAAATGTATTGGATCAAAGATTACGCGTTTCAAAATTCATACATCTCCACTCGTGTCATTAAAATCTGTTCAACATTTCTCATGTAAAATGTAAAAAAAACTAGCAACAACTACATGATCTTTAGAAGAGCGGTGATTCAGTTGTGATATACAGTGCAATATAAATCAACATGATTTGCACTAAAGCTTCAGCAAACGACTCATTCAAAACTGGACACGTTTTCATTTATTTCCTCCTTTTTAAAAAAAATAACGTTCTTGTAGAGTACTAAACAGAAAATAACCTGTTTTACACTTTGTTTATTGTTTTCATTTCTTTTTTTTCCCCATTCAAGGAGGAACGTGAAAACATTTTAAACAATCTCAGTGTAAAAACACAAGGACAGATTTTTTTGTTTCATTCATAGGACACTGTAATAGTATGTTTGTACCCTTTTAAGATTTCTTAACGTGTCAATCAAAAGTAGGTTAAGACACAAACTAACAAGCCCCGCCTCAATTTGCCTCATTTCCCAGATGCTTAGAAATCTGAAATGGGCCTAAAAATGAGAGATGATACAAACATTAACAAAAAAATAAAGAAAACAGCTGTCTTATAAGAGGTCCCTGTCTTTGGCAATGCAGGAACAGAGATAGGACATGAGGTCAACCAAACAGGAAGTCTTTCTTTTTAAACTGTTTGAAACCAACATCCAGAAATTCACTAGCGCATTTTCCCATTACACCTCAGAATTTGGCCCACAAATATGTACATTCCAGCACATGTACATGAAATTTGTATTTTAAAGCACTCCTCAGGTGGCGTAGAAGAGGGGTGTGTGAATGTATACATATGCGTCTATGTAAACGTGCTGAGCAAGTGTGTGTGTGTGTGTTTGTTAACCCGGTCCTCCTCAGGAGACATTGGTTATGGGTTTGTATTTCTTGAGGCGGGTCCATTGCCCAGTAGAGTAGTTCATCTCAAACACTGTGTCCACAAGCATGTTGGTGCTGCCGGTTCCGTCTGCTTTAGGCAGTACTTCTGTGTGCTCGCTCAGTTTGATCTGAATGATGTCACCCTGCTCTGGACAGGGGTTTTCTGTTGGGAGGAAGGGACAGATAAACATTAGAAGGGTCGTTTAGAAAATAGAGGTACTGCAAGTTAAAAAACCAAAATTGGATATAATCAAACCCATAATACCTCGAGATCCTGCCATGAAGCCCAGGATGAGGGCTTTTTCTGGCCGTGTAACTTTGTTTGCAGTCTTGAACATTTCCTGTGCAGCATACATCTGTTCTCTCTGTGGGGAACAAGAAAGATAAAAATGTAACTTGCAGGTTAGTGCGACTAAACTTAATACTTCTATTTAGCAAGGATAACTTAAGTTGATCACAAGTTTCAGTACATTCATAACAAAATTCTATTTCAAATAAATACCGTTTTAATGATCATAAAAGTATGAAATATACTGTTAAAATAGTGTAATTAAGATAAAAGGTAGCACTGTTTTGCTGCTAAGAAAAATAATCGAGCACCAAATAAGCATATCAGAATGTTTTCTGAAGGATCTTGTGATTGATTCCTATCACAGGAATAAGTGATATTTGAAAATATTTTACATTCAAACAATATTTCACAATTTTACTGTTATATAACAGTATACACTGTTATATAACAATATTTCACAAATTTACTTCCTTTAAAATTAATTTTTGCATGAATCCAAACTTTTGAACGTCAGATTCACTGTTATTAAGGGCAAAAAAATTACAATTAAACTTCTGCGATTCTACATTTTTCCCCCAAAACACCCAATAATGAAATCTCTGAATAAAAGCGTTGTCTACTAACATTTAAAGAAGGCAGAACAGTCCAGTAAAACATCATGATCATATGCATGAATCAGAGAGGTTTTTACCGTTAGCGACAGGTTCTTTTTCGGCTGGGTTTGGGGGGCTGCTGGCGTGGGTGCAGGCTGGGCTGCAGTGGTGGGTGGCTGAGTGGGCATGTCTGGCTGAGCTGCTGTCGCAGCGGGGGGCGGGGCATTGTTGGTGGGCGTGCTGGTTGGCGTGGTGGGTGAGGTTGGGGCCGTGGGACTGGCAGTGCTGGCATTATACATGGGCGGCCGCTGTTTAAACTGGCCGGGTAATGAAGCAGAAGCGGCATTTGGGGCAGCCGACTCCTCTGACTGCCGGTTTGTAGTTTCACGTCCTGAACCACCTGCATTTGCTAAATATAAAGGCAAAAAATAGGGGTTGAGAAAACTTTGAGCTCACATTTAGCTTGGCTTCCTGTTAATATCTGTTGTGTCTTATTAATATATATTTCACTATAGATTTCTTTGCACCCATCCTTAATCCTTCGATGGCTCACCTGGCTGTGTTTCTGAGCTGGGAATATAAGATGAGGAAGGTACCATGCTGGGGGTGGCGGGAAGGTAACTGGTTGATGGCAGGGCACTCTCGTTGTTTAGCGCCCCAAGTTTCTGTTTAAAAGAGCAGGGAATGTATCCGAGTTTTGTTCTGACTTACATTTTAAGTATTCATCATATGGATAAAAAAAAAGATTTCCAAAACTACCTGTGTGGACACCAGGCCTGCTGCATAGTCTGGTGTTGCATTCTCCACCACCGCTTCTTCTTTTGCCGCCTTCTCTCCAGCTTCTGTGTCTGAACAAGACCGAAAAAACATAACTACAGCATACAGCACAGAGGAGTGTGGGCTGGTCTTTAAGTCAGTTAGTTCAGAGGTACAGGGTCTATGTAATTAACAATCTTACCCAAAGTCTTTCTTCTCCTCTTAGCTTCTCTGCCAGCTCCTACCATGTCCAACTCAGATATATCCAACAACTGCAAGAAAACACACAATCACACAACCTTACACTATAAAGCAGAGAGATGACATGCATACTAAGATTTAAATTCCATTCACGATTCATAAATCTCAGGTGACAATTATTTCCTCTCAACCATTTAATAAAAGAGTAAAACTTTTTGGCATTAGCCAGTTATGAAATCACTGATTAACATGGGTATTCCATGTTAATCAGTGATTTCATAACTGGCTAATGCCGGGGAGTTACCTTGACTCCCCGTTCCTTGCGCAGGGGTGTGCGGGCTGGGGCGATAGGGGTTCTGTTACTGGGAGGGCTGAACATGCTTGGGGTGGTAGGGCTGCGGAATGGTGCTTTGGGAATGCCCTTCAGAGGCGCTGAAATCAGACAGATAATCATTATTCTTAAATCTTGTTGTAAAGAGAACATATATACACTGCTGTTCAAAAGTTTGGGGTTGGTAAGTTGTTAAAGTATATTTTATTTTAATATACCAAGTTGTTTCTGTAATGTCAAAACTTAATATTCAGTAGACATTACTCCAAGTCATGTGATCCAGAAATTATTCTAATGTGCTGATTTAGTGCCAAAGTAATTGAACACTATTTTTGTGGAAACTTTGATCATTTTTTGCAAGAATAGAAAGTTCAGTACAACAGAATTTATTTTGCATTAGAAATGAATTTACTGTCACTTTTGATTAATGTAAGCTGCTTCTGCTGAATAAAATATTTAGTTTCTTTGACATAACCCAAAACTTTTGAACAATAAAGCAAACTTTAAAAATTCAACTTTGAACCACTAGCTCTAACCTATTTTAAGGGGATGCATGAAGTAATTGTAACTATGGACATTATCCACTAATGGAAAAAGATATCAAACCTACTTAATGCAAAGACATTCATACATTTTCCTAATCCAAATACACTGTGGGGCCACTGCATGTACATATAAATCTTACTTGTGGTGTCAATCTTCTTCACTAAACCTCTTCCTTTGGAGTGGAACGGCACTCCTGCAGTTTTCTTTAACTGCTGGGCAGTCTCCGTGGCTTTAAAACAAATATAATGAATAATAGAAAGAGACAAGAAACATGACATTCATCACACAAACAGTATGGTAAACTCATTTTGAATGACTTGAATTAAGTTGTGAAGAAAAAGAAAAAAACACTGTTTTTCCGGCATAAAGACATCATAAACACACTTACATTTCTGAAGCAGCTCAGCTCTAAGCGTAGCACTCTTGGGTTTCCTCTTGAGCTGAAAGTGTTTTATGGGTGGAGTGAGCGGTCCCACCAGCGTAGTCAAAGCGCTCTTGTTTAGATACTGACACTCCAGAGGCAACATCGACGACGCTTCACATTCATTTACTGGACAAAGGTGCAAACAGCAACATTAAGTTTCAGCAGATCCTTTGTTTTTTTTTCCCACAAAAAGCGTATATGCACTTAAGACTGACAGTTTAGTGAGAATAACCATCAAAAGCCATCAATAGCTCTCAAAAGTCAACAGGAATCCAAACAAACAATCCCAGACAAGCATAATAACTGTAGAGTCGATTTAGATTTGGTCACATACATTAGAGCAATAATAATGGGCAACGATCAATCAGTTTAATTGCAGTTGGTTAATAAATAAAGCACAAGTTGATTTTTAGTCCAGGGCAGTAATATGGTGCTCAGAACTCTTAATTTTTAACTAGACACATTGCTTTAAAACATAACACACAGGGTACCCATCAAAGGAGTCTGTCTGACACACATAGGGCTATATACAACAATCAGCAACTAAGCCAAATGTGCATTTCTATTCCCTAACATGCAAGCAAAATAATCACGGCTGGAGAAATATCAGGACCTAGCAAGAACAAATCTTTTGTGTAGCTGTTTTTTATTTATATATATGAAAACATCAGCAACCAAAAGAGACAAATATTAAATTGAAAAACAAAACTACAGCCTTTGATCCACTTTCTAAAACCACATTTCAGACAAACCTTTCTCACGCAGCTCTCCAAGTATGTCCTGTACATTAGGATTCTGCTCCTCCAGGTCCAGGTTTAGTGAGCCGGTCTCTGGAAATGATTTCAGGATGTCGGCCACCATTAACACCCAGGGCTCAGAGTCCACTGTGGCCAGCTGAATGATCTCTGACAGAGCCTCCTTCATCTGGAATATTAGGGAACGACAGAGACAGAGAATTGGGCACTAATTTAACTTAGCCTGTCTGTAAACGAATCTGCCAACATCGCACTGGAATCTGCCTCATATTGTAAATATATCTTCCCAGCATTGTTTACATTATTGCTATTGTATATTTCCTTCCCTTTTAGTGTGCCGAGGCAAAACACACAGAAAGAAATGTGACAGGATTCCAGACTAATTTTGTCAAACAATGGACTACAACACTGTAACACATTTAAAGGATAAACAGTTTAAATATTTTACCCATCTATCCAATATTTACTATAATTTATTAAGTTTTCCATAGGTTAAACAGCACTAAAAGACATGCATTTGCCCATAAAGGGAATAAACGTGTAAGCCAATGAAACTAAATTAAACCTAGCATCACAGACAGCACTCTCACGTTTAGATTTAGAAACACTGCAAACATGACTTCCTACTTTTTGCACTTTGTGCAAAAAAACTCTTCATATAGGCAAAAATAAAAGTATTCTGCAAGATATATTCCGAATGATCAAAGACTGACTACATACATATTTTATCATGTTGTTTGTTTTGAAATGTTTATTTTATATTGCTTATAAAGATTTAGATTTCTGACATCTAATGCTTATTTGTCACCATATTTTAATACTATTTTATTGTAATATTGTATACTGCTTTCTGGCATTACTTAGAATTATTTGTCAATAATAAAGTATTGCCAAATATTTATAAATAATGCAAATAAAGCACTGCAAAAACAGCAACTAAAAACGTTACTAATGGGTTTTTTTTTTTAAAGGCAGCAGTAGTTTACGCAAACTTACCACAGTTTTACATTACTAACAATCATTGGACTAACTGAGCAATTTTGGCGGAAACTTACAGTTAACGTGGTACATTTTCGAAAGGGGGCGTCTAAACACAGAAATAAACTACATTAAAACAACACGACAATAACACTCCAAAAGTTGACAGCATGTTCACAAAAAGGAGGCTAGCGAGTTAGCTCAAGCCCAGAGGCTGAAGACAGAGGCTGACTCTGCTGGAGACTGACATGATCCAGACAGCAGCTGCAGGGGTCTCATGCTGGAAGCCATGTTATTACCCATGCAACACTTACGTGTCAGCAACATATCACACAACTACTGCTAATAAACAACATGCCACCCCAATAAAGCATGCCAGGGTCGGAAGTGAGGGGAGTTTGTGTGTGTGCAGCAGCAGAGGCAGCGAGTCGCACCTCATCCACGGTCCTGCGCGGGAGGTGCAGCATCCCCAGCAAGAGTTTCAGCTTCACCGGAGGCGACAGACTGGAGAAACACAGCCGTATGTTGTCGATGACCGACACGGTGAGTAGCGAAGCGATGCTCGAAGGTGTCCACAGCTCGTCTGTCGATCCCAGTTTGTTGTGGAGCCACAGGCCGGTGTCGCTCTCCCTCATCGACGCCATCTTGGAAAAAGACGAATAATGAGATCGGGCATTTTAACAGGCTACCTAAGAAAACACACACACTAATGCGCGCTAGGACCCGTGTGACTACAGCCAGAGAGAAACCTGTAGCAAAACATATGGTACTATGTTATCGGAGTTTTAAGTGATTTGTGTATTTTATTTTTATCTCTTTTTTTATTTATTATTTATTGGCGCTTTGTTTTGTTTGGCAATATCTTGTGCATATGTGTTTGTATACAGTTGATGATTAATACATTAATTAAATTGTACGTTAATGCCAAATTGTTGTGGGAATTTCTGATAACCATTTTTTTCCCAAAATTAGGGCATTTTGCTTTTATGACTAATTTAATTGATGACTCTTTTTTGTATTAGTAACCACGCATTTATGAATGTGAAATTTTGTCAAAAATATACTCTTAGGCTGATCTAAACTACTCTACTCTTTTTATTAACGTCTTTACTGGAATCTTTATAGCAACAAATATAGACAATACATATACAATACAATAACATAAATTACATCAAAATAGTTACAATAATACACAATTAAAAGAATAATAAAATAGCAAACACAATAACAAAATCAAATATCCATGACAAATAAAATAGTTACAAATTATTCATATGACAGATTTAAGGCTTTACATTTTATTTATAATTTTTCCGTTTTTTTCTTGTTTCTTTACAGATCTGTTGCTGTACACCTGTTTCTACTTTTAAATTAATAAAAATATTTTTCACTGCCCATTTACATTTCTGGATGAAGAATTGAATATATCAACCTATATATTTAGTCAATTCACTGTATATCAAACAATATTCATAAAAAATAAATCTCTTTTGAGTTGCCATTCAGCCTTAGTATTTTGTCGAACAAAAAAGCCTATCAATCTATCTATTAAACATCGTATTGAAACTTGTATTAAAATGTGTTAAAAAGCTGCACTGTTCTCAAGAAGTAGCGTGATAAAAAAATTACATACATTACTAACTTACATTCAAAACGGGTGAGGTTGAAAGCCACGTGACCTGCGGTAGCCAATCAGAGAGAAAAACGTTGCCTGGGCGTAAACAACATATTGGTCTCCGACCTACGGTGCTCCGTGAAGGACAATAGACCTCAAAAAACGTATTCGACGCTCCGCAACGAATCTGCGTCTTGAGTAGGAGGGCGGTGGTTTGACTAACGGTACTACTGTCTTTATCAGAGACTACAGGTAATGCAAATAAGCTCCGTTCCGCTTTAATTAACTGTAATACTAGGCAGCACGTGAGTGGGATCTGTATTTTTGGTGGACATGTTAGGAAACGACCATATTTTAGCCGTAACGTTACAAAGACAACGCTAAAATAAAACACAAATATGATGCTCGACATTGTCTTATTTGCGCTTTTGTTGGTTTGTATTTTATAAGGCCTTGTTAAAAAGGCGTCTGTCAAATGATTGTAAATACTAGAGCACTGCACCTCTGTATCTGTAAGTGTGTTGTTTTCGCAGGTATTGTGTGTTCGGTGATGCTGCGCGACAGTATGAGGCCAAGCGCAGCTCTGGCGACTGTGATGCTGCTGGTGCTGATCCAGCTCCTGTGCTTCAAACCCGTTCATTCCGAGGAATCAGGGACGGTCATTCCCGCTGAGAGTAAGACTCTGTATGCTTTTATGGACGTGTGGTCAACAAGCATGGATTATCGCATTTGTCATTACAACATGCAACCCTTGTGGGCTTTGATTTCTCCTGGGAACTTGTTCAGCGTGATAAAATGCAGTGTTATATTAGCAATTTTTATTGCTTTTAATAACAGTTTTTACATTTTTGTTTAATAGGTCGACCATGTGTTGATTGTCATGCCTTCGAGTTCATGCAGAGAGCCTTGCAAGACCTGAAGAAGACAGCTTTCAACTTAGACTCACGGGTAAGATCATGAATTAAGAGAAAATTGATTCTATTTCAAGCCAAGGAACTTTTTTTTGAACTATGACAAATTAAATGCTAACCTTATTATATAGTTGTATAGTCTATATAGTTGTATATAGACTATTCTAATGTGGGACAGACAATACATTTTTTTTAGTTGACATTCACCCTTTTAACTTCAGCTTTAACATTTATAAGCGAGAATTAATTTGAGAGCCGAAAATAATTTTCAGACCCCTTTAGTATCGCTGTGGGGGGGTCACAGACACCCTACTGAAGACCCCTGCTTTCATGTCCACTCCTGTTATTTTAGCAAGTAAGGAATCACGCTGTGTAAAAGGTTAATGTCTAGTCGATCTTGTCAATGAAGCATTTTCCAGAAATTTTAGAGACAGACATCAGAGGGCTTCACTTTTGCTTTTTTATATCCCTGTGTGTTTTCAGACGGAGAGTTTGGTGCTGAGGGCCGAGAGGAGGGCACTGTGTGACTGCATGCCTGCCAGCAGCCTGCGCTAAAAAAACAGCCCTACACACTGCACTCAGAAAACTTTATACAAGTTAATAGCGATAAAGAGTATCCTATCTAAAGGTTACTACCTGCTCTCTCAGTCGTACACACTTTCACGCTCTTTCAAACATGTTTCCCGTCACGTTACATGAAGCGTTTTATCATTCATTGTAATACGTGCATAGAGCATCATAAATACACATTCCCGACTAAAGAAGTCACGATGCAGCATTCCACAGTTTAAATGTCAATGTTGAGAGGCACATACATATCATGGCAGCAGCTAATACATCAAACTTTCCATAAGTGTGTGTATAAAGAGAAAGGGTAAGCGTTTCCTCTCCAGACACAATGCACTGCAAAATATACTGCAAACATGACACACCTTATTTATCATAATTATTTGCACAGTACATTATACGTTTTTTTTTTTTAAATGTTAACTGCTTTTTATATTCGTGTTCTAGAAATATATGATTAACAGTCACAATAGTCGAGCAGATATTAGATTTATTAGATATCAGAATTCAGGCGTTGTTTTAGAGAGTTTGCTGATTATTAGATGATAGATATATGATTAGAAAAGTACCTGCATGTAAAGTGATAGTCTAGAATTTTAAATGAGATTTATGAAGGAAGAATAAGAAGGGATGGTTTCCTATAGAGATTACTTTGGTACTAAGATGTAAGTTCACACCTGTAACAATGTCTTTTTGTGTGTAGAGAAAGCGCATTAAAACATATGTGATGTTGTATTTCATATTGTAAATCATTTATGCACTTGCACTGACTGCTCTTAAAACACGTCAATGCCTTTGTTTTGTCTTAGGGTGCACACCAGTAATGTTTTTTTCTAAGGCGTGTTTATAAAAATTACTTAAATGGCCTAAATGAACTATGGCCTAATCCTGGTTTAGGCTAAGCCCCGTCTATAAAACCGGGCCTTTATCTTTTTTTTTATCTCAACCCACACAAAATTGCAATTGACCATAAAATCGAATAACTATCCAGATTAGCTGAAATCAGCAGCTGCGGTAAACTATCTTAAGTTCTTTCGTACCTGAATTCCCTGAGCAGCTGTTAAAAACTTCAACATCCAGCAGTTTGCAGCTCTCTTGCTTGTGACGCATCAAATGCCCAGATGGGGGCGCAAGGATATAAAGGTTCATTATAACTGTCGCAGCAATGCAGCACTTCACGTCGGGGTGAAAACACAGCTCTGCAGAGCAAGCAACTTTAAGTAAAAAAATACACACAATAACAATAAACAGGAATTCAGAGAATAGAACATAGAACGCAGTTATAGCGTAAAACTGCAACCAAAAGCCATCCACACTATAGACAGTGGTGCAAAATGAGAGAGAGAGAGAGAAGTATTTATGGCACACTCTTCATTAAAAAGGGTAACTCTGAGTAAAAAGTATGCATTTTTTTAATTTAAAAAGTGTAATAAGTTCTTGAATTTAATAACAATAAATTAACACTGGTTGTAATGTGTGATCAAACAATCAATTAAAATAATCAGATGCTTTTATCCAAAGAAACTTAGAAAAGAGTTAATCAAACATTAAAAATATGTATATTCAACTCTAAACTTATTAAACTAGTTTAGGAAGAAAGCTAAACAAGACAAGATAAACCTATGTTTCTGTTTTTATTGTGATAGATGAGCTCAGAGTTAAGAAGACAGAAACTGGTCTTGGATCAGTTATCCAAACTTTAACTGCCCTACTAATGTCCAGTAAATAAGCAATCAACTACTGCTAGTTGAGATGGCTTTGGAGTCCTAAACAAACAGCTTGAGTTAGAAATACGCATCTAAAAAGAAATGAAATGCCAGTACTGATCTCAAACCAGCCAGAGGCGTTGGAGGGCGTTTCGCCCGTGTAGTGAGAGGCTCATGAATACTTAAAGATGATAATCCATTAAATATGCATACATATTTTTGCAGAAGCCTTAAATGAATTACTCATTAGGAGGCCGATCTATGAATAGGTCAGAACATGGCCATTTCTGATAATGAAATAT
The DNA here is from genome assembly GCA_032361145.1 of Enteromius fasciolatus. NCBI lineage: Eukaryota > Metazoa > Chordata > Actinopteri > Cypriniformes > Cyprinidae > Enteromius > Enteromius fasciolatus. The sequence goes on along the minus strand of JAUMHR010000052.1, from coordinate 7,257,050 downwards.
TCACTTTCTCCCGTTCCAGGCTAGAAAGGGAGAGAGAGCTAGAATGACAGCACACTATTCTGGTGTAAAGAGTTTCTGAGCGGGGGGGTATGCGGAGGAAACGATGGATTGTGCATTAAAAAGACTGCCCCATTACACACACTGCAAACGTGTGTGTGTGTGTGTGTGTGTGTGGTACTTAATTGATGATCTGCTACGAGGTGACGCCCTGTTGCATTATGCATCTGCTGACACCTTCACATCCCCTGCTGATTTAAAAAAAATACAAGCAGAGCTTAATTCAAGGAGAACAAACCTCAAGTCTGTCTGTCTCCTCCAGGATGGAGAATCCGGTTTGTTCCTGTTTCCATCTCTCCTCATCCAGGGCTCCCTCTCAGTCTCTCTCTCTCTCTTTCTGACCCTGTGTCCCGATGCTGACAGTAGTGTCTGGGTGGTTGATGCCCCTGGCACTAGGCATGAGTCCCAGGGGAAAATGGACACAGTGTGCGGATGGGGGGCGTCCTGGGACACACCCACATGCAGATGGATTATTTTTAGAATTAGAAATCCTGGAACAAAATCACAGCCACACAGCGAGACTGATTAAAACTCATCACAGATCACCACATACAACCTGTGTGACTTTCCTTCTTTTACAGAGCACAATTTAAAAATATATTTTATGATCATTACATTTCTGTTATTATAACTATTACTTTGTGCCTTCAGTTTGTAAACCTCTGCTTTAAATTATTAAAACAAGCCAATCCACTATTCATTAGTCATGACCTTTCTCCAGGTTGTTATAATTCATCTCTAGATTCTGCACCTTTGCTGGCTCCCGAATGATAAAGTGCTTTTAATAAAAATATCTGATAAATAATTAGGTGTAAATCCCCCAAACAGTCACTGACTGAATTTAGTGCTTGACCCCTAAATCTTGTTGAATTGGATTAAGCCACAGTAATTTTTTTCTTGCATTGCTGGATGTATACAAACACCTAATATTTAAATTTCTCTTCTTCTAACCGAGAATAAAATATGATGACACACGAAGGTCACATTAGTTCAGCTGTGGGGGAAGGATCTCACCTGACCCACGTGGTTCTGTGTGAACGTCACTCACGGTGGTGTGTGTTCAGCTGATGCTGTAGATCAGAGGACACGGCATCACATTCAACTTATTAACACGTGCTGGTTTCCTGCCAGTTCTCTCCTTCATTCGGCCACTTCCTCTTGCTCTGTTTTTATGAGTTACTAGTAAAGCTCTGTGAGGAATATTAGTCCCATCTGTTTCAGTCCCTTTCTATTCTTCTGTACTGCTATTCATCTTATGCTATTCAATTATTAGCTAATGAATGTAAATAAATATGAATTCTTATAATTATTTGTAATGTAATGCAAGCATGATTATGAATATACCATTTCTCACACATTTTTTTAAAAATAGAAATAAAAGATTATGAAACAAATAATCAAGGATCAGTCTGTAGAAGAAAATAACAACAACAACAGAAAAATGTACTTCGTAGATGCCATGTCAAGTTTGTTTGGTCTGACATCTGCTCATTGTTCTATTGAAAATCAAAAGGACAAGAAGTTAAAGAAAAAGATAAAAACAAATCTGATTACATTTCTTCCATTCTTTACCTATTATGCACAACTGGAGGCAAAGCCAGTCCAACATATTCTAATGAATAATCATTTTAGACACAAATAAATGTATAATGTTTGATTACAAACACAGATCTAAACAGTTACGTTGACAATATATATTATATGAAATGGATTTAGTGTTCATAATTGAAAACGGTCTTCTGTTCATAACCAAAATCATTTTATTCCTGACAGGACATAAACATGCTGTTTTTGTTTAGTTCAAGAATAAATAAATGCACTGGTAATGGAAGAACAGAGTTTGTCAGTGCCTGTGCTTTAGAAATAAACAGCAAGACTCATTTCTAAAAGTCTTTTCTCTCTCCATGTTAGTCAACACTTTGTGTGACATTTAAAACAGGATAAACTAATATTTTCTTTCATCAAACATGCCTTGACTAATGACAAACTATGTTATGTAATGCAGAAAGACCTCAGAAATTTGGGGTAAGACTTACATTTATTCAGAGATGCCACATGAATTCATCAAAAATGACAGTAAAGATATTTAGAATGTTCTAAAAGATTTCTATCTTTAATAGAAAAAAGATTTCTAATCCTGTTTTTCTTTCCACTAAATCAGCACATTAAAATTATTTCTGAAGGATCACATGACACTGAGAATATAAATAATGGCTGTTGAAACATCAGCTTTGCCATCACAGGAATAAATTACATTTAACATTTTACTTATATATATAATTATTATTATAATATTATTATAATAATAATAATTCATAATACTACTGTTTTCACTCTATTTTTTTTAACAACAAATGCATCCTTAGTGTCTAAAAAGACGATACCGACTCCAGAAAGTAAGAAACTGATATTTCAGACATTCGGCAGTGTTAGGTATATGAAAATATTGATCAACTACTATGGAAAGCAATATGAAAAATGTGAAGACAGATTATTTTCAAAACAACCTCAACTCCAGATAATCTTCTGTCTTTTATGAAGACTCTTTAAGCTGTTTTGCTAATATCCCACAGAATACAGTATAAAACACAATCCTAATTTCTGAGACAGAATGGCACACTAAGTGGAGCTACCATTGACCCATGACTCATTTTTTGGGTCATGTTAAGCAACTACTACTCGCACTGTGCTACTCACAGACCCACTGACCCACCAGTACAACCCTTGCCAATCCTGCATCACAAACTAATGCACGTGCACAAACACACGCACACACTTCCATTCATGGGGGGCCCTGGCCATCAGTCGTTATAACAATCACTGGGAACAAAGCAGCAATAGATTATTCACTCATGCAAGAGGATAGCTCTCCAATATTTGTGTTATTTAAAAATAAATTAATTACAAATGAACGAGGTTAACCCTTTTAGAATTCCTAAGGTCTCTTTTTGAATGAGATTTGTACCTCAGGTTACAATAAACAATGAGATATAATTGCAGTGTAATAATAATAATGAATTGCATCTACAATATATAGACTGAGCTTAAAAAGAACTGACATTTAGCTAGTGATTAGTGATCATGACTTCTGAAAACCTGAAAGGTCAAGGTTTACAGCAAAATGTGGCCCACAATAGGCAGATTTTGTGCCTTCTGACATTTGGGGTCACCCCTTCCTAATATACTGCTAAGGTCAAAGGTCAAATTACATAATGAAGGCAATGGAACTCTGATTCAAAAGAAACTAACAATTAAAACATTTTTTGGAAGTAGATTTGTTGAGCAATTAGTTGAGTTAAGATTTTTTTTTATATATATATTTTCTATTAATTTAGGAAAGCCACTTAAATGTTAATTCATGAATTCAATTATATATCATATGTTTTGTTACATAAAACACACATACATATTTTTTTTCTCCCATAAGTTAATTGCTACAGCAAACTGTTTGGTTACTAACATTCTTCAATGTATATTTTCTGTTCAACAAAGGAAAGAACCTTAGCTATGGAACAAGTGTAGGGTTAATAAATTATGACAACTGTCAGAAAGATATTATGTATGACCAGTTTTGTTCGAGTTCAGACGGAGCTCATAGACACAAACACAGCTTTCCTCTGCGCAAACATTGCCTCAAACATACCTTATACACCTATACCTAGATTGATTAATATACTGGCAAAAAAATGACCAGATTTCATTTTAACAACAATAACTATGCTAAAAAAAACGAAGGGATTGGGAGAGAGCGCTGTTTACTCACTAGTCACTCTCTACTCTGCACAACGCGCGCATGCCCGCCGGTACCTCCAGACCGGCCGCGTGCACGCAGATGCTGATGCTGAGAAAACACCGCATCTTCACTAGAGCTATAAACCCCTCTCTTCTCGGCTTTTTTAATTGTTGAGGGACGTAGATTTTGCATTATAGCCCATGCAAGGTATAACAGCTCAAACATTAAGAAAAAATACGACTCTTCTCGTCTGTGAGGGGGAGGGGCTGGGAGAGTAAGGGCGGGAGGCGATCCAGTCTAAACTAGTTCTGTACAATACGTCTGGAATGCGACCTTATTCAAATCGAGGCGATGTCTTTAGGACATCAGTTACTCTGAAGTACACCCAAGGCGTTAAAAACTAGACACTGACGTAATCTGGACATGTGGCATGTAAGCAGGAGTAACTGTTAATATTAAATTAAATAATAATAATAAAAAAACGATTTTTTTAAAAACAATAATTGTATTAGAAAAATAAAAAGTAAAAAATTAAATAAATTAATAAAAAGTCTTACACAGCTATATTAGTGGCCACCGAACAACTAATACTTTTGTCTCTCGTGCGCATGCAGCACCTTTGAGAAATACAAAAAGAAACAGCCTTGAACAGAAGAATTAGCCATTTGACAGATAACATACTTATCGTGTTATGGTGCACTACACCAACGATATTCCATACATAAGCGCAAAACATTCACTGCTGCTCATGTTCATAAGCGACTTCGCGACAAATATGTCAAAAGTCGTTTACTTAGCGCACATGGCCATGGGCATCAGGGGTCTCAGGAAGAAAGGGGCGTGCTGAGCGAACTTAAGACTCAAGCGTAATATTGCAGTGCAGTAAAAGTGTCACTCACACGCGCGTAAAACACGCAGTCCTGCGCACGCTGCTAAGATGTCAGTGGATGAAACCCGTCAATATTTGCACACGCACGGTAAAATGTGCAGCCCCGGGTGTCGTGGATGTACCCGGACTGATGTTGCGCAGCATCGTCGTGACGTTGCTGATACTGCAATCGCACGCGGGGTTCATGGCGACACCTCGCGCATCATACGAAGGAAGCCGTGGGTTCGCCCTCCTCGCAAAACACAAACATAGGAGGAATTTCGCCGCTGTACTGACGGGGGCAAAACATACTTTGTTTCAAAAAGACACGTTACAGTGTGTCTTTTGTGCTTTCGCCTCCCACTGCCGTCATGTGGCTAGGCGCCGCATCCAATCAGGGAGATGAGGAGAACACCCACACCCCAGAATCTGAATGCGGTTTTGGCGCATTATAAATACCGCTTGTGATGCACCGGCAAGTCTCGGTCGTGAGGAAGCTCAGGGTTGCAGTAGCACATCAGTCTTTTTTCTTTCCATAACAAAGAAGACCATCATCCATCTTTTGTTTTTTCTCCCCAATTTCAGTTTATTTCAGGCCAGTTGCATGCATTGTTCGTCTCCCAAAATGGTTTGCGAGACTAAAATTGTTGCAGACGAACACGAGGCCATAGCTGGGACCAAAAAAGATTCAATTATAGTTTCCTCCTCGCAAATGTGGACGTCGTCTTCGCCTTCTCCCAGTGCGCTCGAGAGTAAGGTGGAAAAACGGGACCAGGTTTTTATTCGCGAGTTTGAACGTTCAGACCATGAGGAGGTGCGCCGGATCTTCACCGAGGGAATCATGGAGCGGATACCCAATTCGGCATTTCGGGGGCTAAAACAGCAAACTAGAACCCAATTTATCTATGCTTTTCTAACAGGTATGTGGTCAAACAGTGGGTGTACGATGAGCGTAACGGCTTTCTCTGCAACACGTGAAATCAAGCTCTGAGCTGTTCGAGTTCATATAAGTTAATTATGTTATAATGAAATCATCCAACTTAAAAGACGAGCCCAATCAATTCATTCTATGCTCAACGCTGTTTTTGTTTCAGAGCACGTAATCTTGCAGTCTGTATTATTATTATTTTTTTGGTAAAAAGAACAAAATAAAATCCCAGTGAATAAGGAGTCACAAAGGCAGCAGCAGATCAGAGCATGCGGGACCGGCGAATGAATGAATGAATGAATCCCGCGCAAGAGCACTGCGTTCTCCACATTAGTGCACGAAGTTGTGTTTGTTGCCTGTTGCAATCTATATCTGACGTTTTATTTGCAGGGAATTAAGAACGTGTAATATGTAATGATTTCTTTTCTTTTCATGCTTACTAATCATTTTCAGTGGTTTCCAACTACAGGCGGTGTAACCGAGCACAGTGGCGATCTGGCTAGACAGCAGCCTTTTTGTACGTCACATTGAAAATGTACTTATGCCACACAGCCGGGGAAAAAAAGAGGTGTTTCAACAGTTTCCATAAACTTACACACTCTACACTTAGAGAGCACGCTGCATCACTTTACACATAGTGCGACAATCGTTTCCCAGACCAATTAACCATAAAGGCAGATTTTTGAGTAGCGGAGACCTTGTGAGCGCATTTTATAGTATGATGGAGCTGAAAGCGCGTCTGTGTTGACAGTAAACAGTGCGCATCGTGTTGCAGTGGAGTGTGTGGATAATGCATGACGTGACACATGCACAGTGGCGCAGCGAGACAGTACTCGAGCGCGCCATCTTGTGTTAACATCCTCGACATACGCATACTCAGATTACCTTGGGTTTAATTAGAGCCTTGTTATAGCGCCCTCCTTTGCCCATTAAATTTCCAGGCCATGCAAATATAAAGTTACTGCCTGTTTCTTTTTAAGCAGGTTACACTGTGTAATTACTTTGCATTGCATCTCACTGCTCAGGGTGTTACTGCACACTCATAGTGTGTGCATATTTGATGTCTGTTTGTCTCTCTTCTGCCAAAAATCAAACATTTGATTCTCTTTTCTGACAGGTGTCGTTTATTTTTCTTCCATTTCTCCATAGTAATGTGCTTTATTATGACCAAATCCTTCACACTGACCTTCTGCACACCGTTTATTCTAATGGGTGCACGTTATTACTACAGCAGAAAAGTCATTCTCAACTACCTGGACTGTGCTCTACATACTGATATGGCTGATATTGAGGCCTATTACATGAAACCCACAGGTAAGATGTAATTTCAAGCACATAAACAATCACACATAATGAGCCTCACAACTAGGTTTTCAACATGTTTTGCTACATTTGTAAGGACAAAATATACGGTCCTCATAAGTATAGCCAAACCTGAACACGCAGATGAACCACTGTTCAAAAGTTTGGGTCTGTAAGATTTTATTTTTTAAACAAGGCTGTATCTGAGCAAAAATTAAGGGTCCTTCAGAAATCCTTCTAATATGATTTTTGTTAAAAAGAACAGGATTTTTATTAAACAAAATTTTTTGTGGCAATATAAAAGTCTTTACTGTCACGTTTAATAAAGCTAATGTGTCCTTGCTGAACAAAATGTTACTGGCAAACTTTTGAATGGTACGGTATACAGTGTTTATCTGGAGATTCTGTGGTGTGCAAAAAGTTCATTTTATTGGCGTCACTGACGTCTTATATATATACATATATATAAAATCACTATATATAAATATGTAATGTATGGTGTATAATTATGTTTATGCCAAATAGTACCTTGCCATTTGGTAAGGTTTCATTAACAATATATTTTTTACTTCAGAACAGAAAAAAAACACCCACAATGCACCAGCTTCCCTAATCAAACATTTATTTCACCAGAACAAATACTCTCTGGTTTGGTACCTGTGATACTGAGGTTAAATACTGCACTTTAGGAGTCCATGAGGGGATGAATAGCTGATGTGTAGCTTTAATGCGGAAGACTCATGAAATATGCACCAAGTCTCTCTCGGTTCTGCTCTTGAGGATAACGGTTTAGAGTCATGAGGTACTATTGATTGAATTCAGGAATAAGACAAATAGTATTGCGGCAAACTCAGAATTTCACTTATAATCTTTCATTTTGAGCCAAAAAACTGATCAAATACTTTTTGTTGAGGTTGATATGTTAGCAGCAGACACAGTATAGTAAAGAGATAAACTATGTGATTGGGATACAGCAGTAAAAATAATAGTAAATACCGCAGATATTATTACACTTGGTAACACACAATAATGGAGGTTTGCTAGTGGCTTGCAGGTACAAAGTATTCTTTAACTTAGTTGTCTATGGTTGGTGTTGTGGGATTGTTTGTCAGTGGTAGTAGCATGAGCAGACTGAGTGCTGCGTGGATGGAATCTTTTGTTACTCTATGGGCTTTCCTCAGCGCATAGAGTTAGTGTGAGGACTGCAGCACTTCATGGTCAAATTCAGTACAGCTGTCATACCAAACAGCCAGATGCTGCTGTTCAGAATGCTTGCTCTAATTCATCGCTAGAAGGTTAAAAGGGTCTCTTACACCCCTAGTGCACACCTGTTTTAGATATTAGAGCTGTGTATGCTGTCTGTTTCCGCACACGGCTGACTCAGAATGAGTCAAGCAAATTTGCTTTGTCACTAGACACTATTAGAAGGATACACTCCCATAAAGTTCAAAACGTCTGTATGATTAAATTAAACTTTAATACTCTCATTAATCAAGGATGCATTAATTGATCATTTATGACAGTAAAGACTTACAGAAAATGTCTATTAAAAATGAACTTTATTCATTAAAGAATCTTAAAAAACAATACAAATTTTCAACTTACAATAATAATCAATGTTGCTTAAATCAGCATAAAAGAATGATTTCTTAAGGGTGACGTTACACCAAAAACTGGAGTAATGGCTTCTGTAAATCCAGCTGTGTCATCATTGGAATACGTTACATTTTTCACAATATTACTATTCAAAAGAATAATTTATTTAAAATGTGAATTGTTTTAAATTAAATGCATCTCTGAATGAAAGTATTTCTTTATATAAAAATAATTTTTAGTCTATGGTGCAGACAGATTCCTGGTGTACAGGCTTCTTATTTAGTCCTGCATCAAATAAAAGAGAGAATTGAAGTCTGGGGTCAGGAAATGGGGGAAGGTGTGAATCAAAGCCCCGCTGCGAGTATGTATGGTAGTTTTGTTTAGTGGCAGCATGCAGACAAAGGATTCTCCCAAGGGATTTTCTCTCTTGCTATGCTAATGTGGAATTCTGCATCTGAGGAAGGAATGGTAATAGAGTGGGTTATTTGCTAGGGCGAGATAGATGTTTCTTTAATGCACTAAGCACCTATTTGGAGTTGCAGGGACAAGATTTCTGTAAGACACTTGGAAGATAGCAAACACCACATAATATAAAGCAGGAAAATATTCCTTTAATATGTGAGAATACACAGCCAGATTTGCCATGCTACCTACAGAGTACATTACATGGTATTTGTGAAACCTTTCATTTCCGTAATGTGATGTGAAACTGCATATTCAGCAGGAAATAATGGGAGATTGGACTTGAATTTTATCCATCTGGATCTGATTGGATCATAAAATGTCGTTCAATATTATTGGCTAATGTTTCTCCATTTTAGTGGCCTTGCGCATACACAAGAGAAGCATTTATCAGACAGCTGGGGAGGGGGTTGTGCAAATGTGTGTGTGTGTGAAGTTAAACTAATGAGTGTTCAGCAAGACGTTCAGTCACAGTGTGATTAACAGTGCTCCTCAA
>JAUMHR010000052.1:7196248-7227917 GCA_032361145.1 Enteromius fasciolatus | reverse complement strand
TGTGATACAAAGCATCATTACTCCAGTCTTCAGTGTCACTTTCAGACCTTTCAGAAATCATTCTAATATGCTGATTTTCTATTATCATGAAACAGTTGAAACAGTTTTTAGGATTCTTTGATCATTAAAATATGAAAAAAAGAAGAATTTATTTAAAATTGATAATAATGTTCAGAACCACTGTTACAGTAGTTTACTGTTTCACTACTGTTCAAAAGTTTGGGATCAGTACATTTTTTATTCTTTCTTCTTTGAAAGAAATGAATACTTTTATTAACATGATCTATTAAATGAACAAAAAAGTCACAGCATAGATCTACATTTTAGAAATGTTTTATATTTGGTAAAATAAATGTTGTTTTTACTTATTCATCAAAGAAAAAAAATTACAGGTTTCAAAAAATATATTTGGCTGCAAAATTTTCCAACATTGACAATTCTAGTAATAAATCAGCATATTAGAATGATTTCTGAAAAGATCATGTGACACTGAAGACTGAGTAATGATGCTTTCTATCACAGGAGAATAAATTCACACAGAAAACCACATATTTTAAATTGAAATAATATTTCACAATATTACAGTTTTTTCTGGATTTTTAATATAATAAATGCAGCCTTGATGAGCAGAAGAAACATCTTTAAAAAACATTAAATATCTTACTGACCCCACATTTCTGAACGGTAGTGTGTGTGTGTATATATATATATATATAAATATATAGCAACAAATCTAACACAGTCTCTTTTGTTAAATCATTTGAACCTATGCTATTGTATTTAATGATATACTATTAGATCTTTTTTTTATGCCTTTATTAGGACAGGACAGTATTGTAGATAGGAAGCGAAGAGGAGGAGAGAAGATTATCATTGTCCCCTTTTATTTTGCAACCTTGCACTGTTTTTTATTTTGCCACACACTGTTTTAATATTTCTCCCTACAATACAGCACACCAAACAAAATGTATACTTCATACTTTATTCTAATATTAAAACAGCCAGTATTATGCTTATTAAAGCAACACTCAGATGAAACTAGATGGAATAAAATGGCAGCAAAAAATGTAACTATTTGAGTCACAGCAGGAGAAGTGAGTATGTGTGACTTAAGTTCACACCACGCTGTAAAAACCATGATGTGTGTAATATCAGCTAAAGTGTAGCCTAACGACAGCTCTATATACACATTAAACTGTGAAGTGAGTGAGTTTTGTGAAAGAGTGTCTACATCTGTGTTTATCAAATACACACCGTGTTTGTGGCAGTGCTGGATGGTGTGCTGGATGAAGGATGGCACCTCTCTGTACGTCTGTAGGAAAGTGTCCTGAAAACGACTGGCTTCTTCTGCATTCACACCCAGAATTCCAGACAACCGCTTTCTTCCTGTGTGTCAGAGTGTTGAGAAAGAGAAAAAGAGGCAAAGTCAGTGGACAAAAGAAGAGAGAACAGAAATATTCAGGCTTAAAACAGTTCAAGGTGAGACAAAAAAAAACAAAATGAGGTGAGATGAGGCACAGAATAATTTTGAGAAATAGGTTAAACTGAGCATCCCCATTGTCCCAATGTTGCTATGACGACAACTACCATGACAACAAATGTGATGAAATAAAAACAACATATTATTGGAGAGCGCTTACTTTTCCCCTCTATTGATACTGCTAATGTAAAATATCAGACACAGTATTATCAACTGTTTGGTTAACAACATTCTTCCAAATATTTTTTTGTGCTCAACAGAAGAATGAAATGAATACCTGACTGAAACAGTTGCGTAAATTCTAAAAGAAATATTTGAATGAAGGATCATGACACTGAAGTAATGGCTAACAACTCTCAGGATGTATAAACTTAATAGCACACCTCGCCTTATTGAGCCACACAATTTGAAGTACCATGTCCACAGCACAAATAAGCTCCGTGCAAGAGTTTATACTTAGGTCTAATGGTTTGTTCAGAACCCTAATTATAGTGTTAAGGACACCAGTGATGTGTCTCTAAGGAATATCTAGGAAATACTGTAACATCAGATGTAGTGTAGCTACTAACAACTTGCTTTAGAAAGTGTGCAATACCCCAACCAATCAAAATGCAAATAATTTCTCATCAGTCCAGCTACAGAGTAACAACTAGTCACATGACACGGCTAAAACCCATGCTACTTGCTTTAGTTTATGCATCGTGCTGCTTTATTCAACAGGTCACTGAGTTCTTATACTTTATCTGAGCTTCTGTCTGCTTGTAATAGAGATTATTTCTAGATAGAGAGAGATGACTATATGCAGCAGCAGGCACGCAGAAATGATAAAGAGTGCGTCGCTGTGCATTCTTACTGGTTGAGATCATTTGCTCTCAATGCCCCTCCTTTTGCCTAATTACTCCAACCCTACATCTCTAAACCATGCATGGTAGTTAGTCTCTCATATTCTGACCCACTTGTGTGTCTGTGTCCACCCCTCCCCCTCGGATTAAGTGTGTGTATGTGTGTGTTTTTGATTGTCTTCTATACTACACCTCCTTTTAGTATTTGGTAACCATGGCAATCCTTCGCTTTCTGCAAGATTATAAACATATGCTGACACTGTAGCGCTCTCACCCCCTCTTTCTCTCACTCACTTTCTACCAGCACTCATTCACTCATTATTCCGTTCCACATGCTGTCTCTCTCCTTCTCGGCTTACCTGAGATGACATTATGGTCGAAATGCTCTGGCTCAACAAGCCGTGTGCCTTTGTAATAAAAGTATTTTTCTGTATTCAGCAATTTCAGCACACAAACACATTTTGGTGAGGTACTTGGCTGGACTAAAAAATATATAAATGAGAAAAAAAAGATACATTCAAGCTGACCCAGTTAAGGTAAAGTAGAACAGTGACGCCCTCCTTCAGTGCCTCCACACACACATAATAAGATTCTTTTCAAGTAAGGTTGTAGTCATGGAGGCCAAATTCTGGGAGATCTCTGTTAGCAACCACTATGAACAATAAGGCTCTCTGCACTTGACTCACAGAGCAAAGGCGTTCAGTCTGAGCCATAACTTTTCTCATTATTTCCTTCTATTTCTACCAATGTCTATTTCATTCTTTAAATGAAAATTTCTCATTTTTCATTCCTAGAGACATGAATATGGATAGTTTATTTACATTTTTGAAAGAGTCAGTGGTGTTTTTAAATATTCATTGAATATTTTTTACGTTTTTTTCTCTCATTTAAAACCAAATGCTTCCAATTAAAAGAGTACACTAGAATTTTAAAACGTTTAGGGTCAGTACGATATATACAGTATATATATATAATTTTTTTTCCAAAGTGTTCCAAAGTTTATGGTCAATTTTTTTATTAAAGAACTTTGCCACTACTAATATTGCTAATGTAATGTAACATATACAATATACTTCCATTCAGCAAGAATGCATTGACAAATAGTAATAATAAATAGTAATTTTATAATGTTACAAAAGGTTTCTATTTCATATAAACACTTCATATTCCTTGAAAAACAGAAAAAAAATGTATCATAGTTTTACAAAAGTATTAAGCAGCACAACCGTTTTGAACAATAGTATAGTTCATTCAAAAATTACATTTCTGTCATCCTTTCCCCCTCATGTCCACCCTGTCTGCTGCTTTTGAATTCACATCTTATGTGCCTAAAGAAGTGTTGATAGTTATGGCCTTTCGACTGTAGACATTCATGTGTGCCATCACCCTGTCAGAGCTGTCAGGATGTCATTTTCTTGCTGCTTCACAGTAATTAGTAACATGGTATTTACGGTTCAGAGGCGTGCCCATGAGCAAAGATGCCAGCATACAGGATTTCATGGCACTGTGTGCAATAAGCACAGAAGAGAAGCTATGCGGTTTAAGTTCGAGAAAAGTTTAAATGCATGGTGAAATTGATGATAAATAATGCCATGTTCTGAACTTTCGATAGAAGTGATGGTGTGCAAGCAAATAACATGGTTCTTACCAGCTCCATAAACCACAGAGTAGACGATACGCTTGGCATGCTCTCTGTCCTCCAGACTTACTCTGTCCTCACTCACACCCTTCCTAAAGACAAAGACAGAGACATTTATGTAATGAAAGTGCTAGCAGTGCTGGTATGCTGGAGGCATCAGTGTTTGTAAAGTGACAGGGAAGCAGAGGCTGCCCAGCAGATGTCTTACTGCATTAAAACAGCGGCCAGTGTTGGGTCAGCACTCACACTTTATTATATCAAAATCTCAGCTCTTTTGGGTGAGAAACGCGCACACACACACACACACACACACATAAAAGAAGAAATATGCTAACAGCAATGCTGTGATGATCTGGGGTCATTAGAAAGCGAGGCACAAACTGGACTCATGTCAGCAATCACATCACACTTTGTCTTGACAGGCCTGTCACCGTACGCTATGGTAACTGTGGAGATGTGAGCATCAGACTGATCGTCTCTCATCTCTCTCGATCATTTCTTGCTCTCTGTCTGGTTGACTGCACACAGCCTCAGGGTGAAACACACAGACTGGTACTGCAGGACACTTTGCCCTCTTGTCAGCCTGTTTATTACCTTTTGCTTGTGTGACAAATAGAACATCTATCATTCTTTAAACTCTTTTTGGTCAACTCTTGGTAACTTCTTAACCTGTTACACAAAGTATGAACAATACAACTTTGTAGGCTTGTTTTTAAAAAATCACACATATGAAGTTTCTAATAACCATTAGAGACATTAAATGACCAGATCAGAAAAGGCGCACACAACCATTCCAATGTTTGAGGTCGGTAAGGTATTTTTTTTCTTATGCTTACCGAAAAATTCTGTAACATTGTGAAATATTCTTTCAAATTAAAATTAATTCATTCTTTAAAAAAAAAAAAAGACTTACCGACCCCAAACTTGTGTCACATTAAAAACATACATAAAAAAGAAAGTGTTCTACTGTATATGTGCATTATATACACTATATGGGAGTGTATACCCACCACTGGGCTGCCAGCATGGTGAAGGCATCTGCTTCAGTGTTCTGAAAGATTCTCAGCAGCTGTGGGTCAGCTGACAAGTGAGCCAAGAGACGCAGCTCCACCTGACAGAAATCTGAACACACACACACACACACACTCTGATACAGATGTCATAACGACCTCTTCCAAATTTAATCTTCAACCACAACTTTCCATAACTCCCCTTCCTAATAAAAAGATAAAAAGGGGAAGATGATGGCATTGAGTGGTGGGTGTGTGTTGGCATCTCTTCCATCTGTGTCAGCAGGAACAGTAATGCATCCAGCAGCTTTTCTGTCAGATAAAAGTGAACGTGTGAGAGGAGTTCACACTGCAATACAGGCTGGGTGTGTATGTGTGTAAGTAAGAGAAAGAGTCCACACTGCGGTGACTGTCAGAGCGCTGACTCACCCTCACACACACTAACCAGCATTGGCTCCCAACATCATCCTGTATGTAGATTATGAGATAAATTATGTGCATAAATCAAGCCAATTCAGAGTATTCTAAACGTAGAAAGAGAGAAATGTCCTGAGAAGAGAACAAGTTATGTGGTTGTTACTGCCCTTTATTGATGTGTGTGTACGAGATCGGTTTCAGGGAGGGAGGGAGAGGAAATGGCTTGTCTTTGGCAGAAGCAGCAGCTCTATTGTAAATTAATCTGATCTAAATTGCCCAGCATCAGCTGAGGGTTTGAATGGACAATGAAGATCTCTAGAACAGAGCTCTTCATTTTAGATGTATATTATTTTTAAAACAATGTTGTTTTTTTGTT
The DNA here is from genome assembly GCA_032361145.1 of Enteromius fasciolatus. Lineage (NCBI taxonomy): Eukaryota > Metazoa > Chordata > Actinopteri > Cypriniformes > Cyprinidae > Enteromius > Enteromius fasciolatus. Next base: position 7,222,153 of record JAUMHR010000052.1, on the reverse strand, counting down.
GTTGTGTTTTTTGTTTTGTTTTACCTAAACCAGTTATGCCTAAAGTACAGACCCATATGAACATAACTGAATTCCCTTTACAGCTTCTTAAAGCAGTTTGTTTCATTAAGTCTATTCTTGGACTAGTTTCCCTTTTTCTAGCAGCTTTTTTTTTAAATGTCAATAACCTTGTGTCATGATTACTTTTTTGGCTGATTTCTCAGAATAATGTCAATAAAGGTTATAGATAAACATGCTTATGTAATGCGTGAATTTATACAAAACAGCTAAAGACAGCTAACAGACGTGTGCGAGTACTGAGTAGTTATGGACTTGGTTTACATTTTGGTTTAGTGCATCTCTTAAAACTTAAAACTTCACTTTTCAAACAAGAAACAAACTAGATTTTGACTTTTGCAGAAGAAAATGCGAGTTGAGCATGTCTGCACAAAACTCTTAATCAGTGTTAATGTTAATCACAATGTTAAGAATCCTACTTACCACTTCAGTAAATTTTGTAAATTATTTCAAGTTACTTTATAAATTTCTATGACATTGGCAACGAAACCTTTTTCGCTCACAAAATGAATGCACAATTTTGCTAATCCACCTCTAGAGTTTGATATTCTGGTTCCTAGAAGCTTGTTCTTGTTAAAAACTAATATTTTATCTTTAGGTCTATTTGGAAAATTGATAGCACACTGTCCAATCAGTGGTTCAAGATAAGTTATTTATTTTAGTTTAAAGATAAATATTGACATTAAATATTAGCAAAAGTCTAATCAAGCACCAATAGTCATAGCTTTGTTATGCCCATTTAGTGGCAGATTTTTGTCTATGGTTCAAAACTAGACATTTGGGCTTATAAGAAAAAGATTCCTTTACTCTGAGCTAAATTAAGATCTGACAGAGAACATATTGAAGAGAGTGGCTCTATTAATATGAGTCTGGTCTTAGTGCAAAAATAGTCCCACATTGATTCATAAATGAAAAGATCTAAAGGTCTAAACATAGGCATACAAAATCGATACCTTCATAAGCAGAGCGCTTACATACCAGATAGATGTGTTTCCCTGTTCACACAGCTGCAAGCGCAATGTATGATTGATCTGATCAGACATGTAATTGATCAGAACTGAACAAACTACAAACTGTTATATTAGTATTATTTATTCATTGTCATTTTAAATTAGCATTTATTTGTATTATAATTCAAAATGTAACTTTTCATTTTTATGATTTTGTTTCATTCTTTTGGCCTTTTTATGTTTATTTGTATAACAATTTATTTTTATTTTATTTCAGTAATTTTACCAATTATATAATTTCAGTCAATCCTCCATTAAATGTTTTCATCTAATATTCATACTTTACTTGCTTGTTTTCATATTGCACTGGCTTAAATGTTAAAATCTTGATTATCAAAGACGAATATTGCGGTTTTCATATGAAATCCATATTGTTTCCATTTAATTTTGTCAATCTCCACTCACTGTACCTTAAAATAAATAAATACAAAATCAATAAATCAAATAAATATGTAAATACATTAAACAACATGGAAAAAAAACTTTAGTTCGTGTGTCTGCTTCACCTCCCCAGGAATTGAAAAGAGGGCTTAAAAAATCAACTTATTGAAAGGTGGTATTGACTGAAGCAGCTATTAAAAAAGAAGGTTTGTTAGGCCTTGTGGGAATAGTGGTTTAGTTAAAAAGCCCTGATATAAAAGGATAAAGTGAAATATTATGGTTTGACCTGAAGGTTCAGGAGAGAGGTTTCAGGAGAGATGCAGAGGATAAAATAGGGGGAGTTCAGTCTGCTTTAGAGGCCACCAGACAAGCAGGGAACGAGGGATGACTTTGTCCTCATTCTAGCCTCTCTCTGTTCTCCTTCTGGAAACATCCGGGCACACTGCACAATTGGATGTGACAAGGCCACCACAGGGACAGGAACTCACACTGCTACTCAACCACCCCCGTGCACACACACACTTAATATGCATGTCAGCAAACATATAAAATGAATGAGTACTCCTGAGGCTGAAAAATATCAAAGTAACAAAAAACAATTAAGTGATCTCGCATTACTCCCTTGTGTCACCATCTCTCTCTCTCATACACATAGAGAGTTTAGGGGATTTGTGTAACTTTGCTTTCTGGCCAGCAGATGAGATTGCGGGCCAGAACGGACCATTTCCAATGTTGTGATTATGCTATTGCCATGGGGTCTGAAGGCTGGCCTCTTCTGCTGCAGGTTACACTGTCCTTGCTGTGACACCGTTATATAACAACACACTGACACACCTCACATACGCTCAGTGCTGTCTGCACAAACAAACACATACCCAGACAAACAGGACACATCAAGTACTTGCCCTAAACACAGTATTAGTACTGTGCACATCACAGCACAAACTCCTACAAACAAAATATTACATCAAATAGAGGTATTGGAAAAAGTTTTGCATTTTAAAGACGCTCACCTGCAGAGAGGAAAGTCCAACCTTCTTGCGGAATGAACATAGCACGTGGATGGACAGTCACTGTGTCACTATGTTTCTTTCCTATTTACATACATAAACACAAACATTAGTATCATCACAATAGTATCATAGTATTTCTATTTTAAATCTTTAAATCTTCACCATATAAAGAACATGAAAACAGAACCCGATGAAGAAAAGAGGATATTAAAAGTCAAGAGAAAGATGAATGAAGCTCTGTTGCTTTTACACTTTGCCGTAGATCACTGACAAGTTAAGCAATATTGCATTCAGTTTCGTGGGCGATTCATTTGCGATACTGAAACCGATATTGCCTAGCTTGTCAGTGATCTACGGCTCTGTGTATTAACTGCCACTCCATCTGAAAACACTGTTAGTCAAAGAACCGGCTTTACTGACTAGATGTGCATGAATATATTGCCCAGCCCTAGTTATGCAGATTAAAAAACTTAGTATGTCTATATATTAAAGATTCTAGACCTATAAGTATTTGCAATGGAAGCATAAAGCCCTTTCAGAGAGAATTCTAAATAGGTCTGTCGCAATTATCAATATATCGACTTATCGCACAATATATGTACATGACCTCAATAATTTTGATGCAATATATTGCATATTATATTTACATTAAAAAAAAAACAGAATAACAGAGGGATTGTGTTTTTCAGCAATAGTGTGCTCCCTTACTTTTCAGAAGGAAAAAAAGGAAAAATCCGTAGATGGAAAAATATAAGTTCTTTGTGCATTTGTCTATTTATTCAAGTTTCTTAAGGTAACTAATAATTTGATACTTAGTTTCCATGATCTAAATATTTTTAAGAATTCAATGTTTGTTGTCATTTGAAAGTTTGTAGGCCTTCTTGCTTTAGTATGCTGTTATATTATGATTATACATCCAACGGCATAAAATGGTCTTAAAATGACAATTATAATGCAATTATCTATGAGGCAATATATTGCACAACAAAAAGCTGTTATTGTTACATTCTAAAATGCTTATTTGGTGCTCAAGGATATATATATATATATATACACACACACACACACACACACACACAAATGTGAGTGTCTGATTACAAACATACTTTACCTTGGATGTACTGTTCCTTAGAAATCTGCATTGGCTGCTTCGGAAGAGCTTGAAAATTCTGCAGGAGGAAAGAAACAGTTATTATTCATTTGAAAGCGTCTGGTCCAGTCACCCTGAAAAGCACAGCACAGTGCCTCTCACATCCAATACCACAACACAAAGAATAGGTTAAATTTAGCCCTGGCTTTGACAAATACGCAGACTTCAGAGCGCTTATAAAATGCCAATCAGGACCGCTAAAGCACAGTGCGGTCTGTCCAATCAGAAAATGAATGAGATCTGTCTCTTACCAGGTTTTTAAATGGATTTCAAAATGTCTCAATGAAGAAATGTCAAATATGCTTTGCCCTCTATCTATCTAGAGAGGGATGAAAGACACTAATAAGGTGAAGAAAATAAACTATTAATCTCGTGAAGTCATGAGAGCTTTTTCTGAACTATTCGCCTGACAGACGATCTCCAGTCTCTAGATCTGAAACCGACCCCTGGCCTCATGCTCTTAAAGCAGAGGGCTGCTATGAGTTGCCGGTAGCAAAACCATCATTAGTCCCACTTTTCCTCCGGAGGACAGAAATAATGTAGACAACTTTCATCTTTAAAGAACAAATTAAGCTCTCAGGATCTAAAAAGACTCAGTACTCATCAAATGTGTGTGAGAGAGACAATGATGCAAAGAGAAAGAATATGCCAAAGGGAAATGATGGCATGCACAATTTGAGAGTCTAAATAAATATCTGTGGGTTTTGTCTGAATGAGAAGAGATTGCTGGTGGGAAGGTCGGTTCCTCTCTCCTCCCAGTGCTTCATTACAGCTGTAAATCTGCAAACGATGAGAAAGAAAGAAATACAGCCTCAAGGCCAGTCTTACACACACACCAATGTTTCTTTCACACTCAAAAACACAGTGTTTCCTTCTCAGTTTTTCATGCGTGTCTTGAATTTTAAGTATTTGTATTACAGAAATATTTAAAACACAGCCTGCATAAAACATCTTTAAATATCAGTGCCAATCGATTGATTATTTTTACATTTACCCCCAGTTTCAGACAAGGCTTAAGCAAGTCCCAGACTAAATTGCTTGTTTGAGCTGTCTCAGATGAAAATATCTTGCTCTGGCATATCTGAAATCATGTCAGTGTCGTTGTTCTGTGTTAAGATGCACACCTGTAATATTTTCTTATAAGGCATTTTGGTAAAAGTTGCTTAAATATCTTAATTTAACTAATGCCTAGTCCTGGCTTAAGCTAAGCCCCGTTTGTAAAACCGGGCCTTAATGTGAACTGTGAAGAGGCGGTAATGCAAGATCAGTGTTCTCACCGCCCCCATGTCTGCATGTGTACATATCTATTAGAACTGCAGTATCTGTGATATGATCTTGTCTGAAGATCATATCACTGCAGTTTTTAGCATGTGTGTAGGAACGATATGATTATTGTGTGCAGTAAATCTGTTGTCTGGGTTTGATAGATGCTGGTAGTCTGGGAGGGAGGAGGAGCTTTTAATAGCACCTGAGGCTCTCTGCTTCTGTTTGAGTAGCTCTATTGATCTACAGTAATATAATACAGACGAAAAGAGAGGTAGAGTCTCTATGAGAGAGCAAGAGCTTATTCTTTTCTTATATATTATTGGTACACAGCTCTCTGGAATCCTTGATTGGTTGGTTGTACAGTCACGGTCAATTGCTTTTGTATAAAGATATGACCAAAGCAACCTTTCTTTTCACAAAAGGAAATAGTTTCAGAAACATTAAGTATCTATGTCCATCTGTTTGTTATATCGCCATGTAAAAAGACACAGACAGCCTTTTTTGTAAAATAAACCAGTTATTTAATTTGTATCTATTATTAGGTTTCATTCATTATTTATCTGAGGTAATTCAGAATAACTACAGTCTGAACAGACCCAGATATATTGAGAAACACTGATTGGATACAAACACTCAAAGATGGGGAAAAAGAGAGGAACAGAGAACAATGATAAAAATAGAGGAAAGCGCAGAGGGAGGAGCACAGTGGTATTGATCTGAGGATCAGGCTGGACTCAGCGCTTCACTCCGTCTCTAATCCGGCTTAATCTGGACAAGAAAATGCTGCTCTCCATGCTTTTCTCACACAAAAGTCAAGGCTCGAGAGTGATCTGCCTTATATACTTTTCCTCTCATCCTTTTTTCCCCTCTCTGTGTTCAGTTCTTTCTTGCCCTTACACACATTCATCACTCTGATGGCAGCTGATTTAGCTAAGGTTGTGGAATGCAGACTGAAGCACACACCACGGCTCATCCACAGCTCAGCTGATCAATTATTCAATAGAGAGAGAGGGAGAGAGGGCAACAAGAAAAAGGAGAACAAGAAAAAATGGGAGTAGGGGGGTTGAAACAGACAGTGTGTGTGTGTGTGTGGTGGGGTTGCAGTTTTTCACTTCAAACAGCAAAATCAATCAATGCTCAGCAGCAATCCTTAAAGTTACTACGAAATCAAAATGAACAATTCTCTTTTCATGGAATATTGCAGTGTTTATTATAAATGATTTGTCCATGGCATGCACATTTTTATTTTTTCAATTCACACACCCACATAATAATCAAAAAAAAACTTGCCCTCATAATATCTCTTCTCTGTTGACATATGCACCGACACAAGGGCAGGACAATAATCCCTCATAAAAGGCAAAAAAACCTACACACTATGAAGATAAAAATGGAATGGATTTTAATTTGTGAACCCTATACTTTATCATATTTGATATGCAAATTCCTAAGGCCTCTAAATAATTAACATCATCAAAAATATGCCAAAACCCCATAGTACACAATTTACTAAAATCCTGTCTATTGTCCTGTAAATGTCTATTGTGTGTTGAAGCAGTAAAGTTCAGTTCTTTGTTTACTCCTTGGTGACAGACTCATTATTCTGCAACCACAGCATGTAACTACAGCAGTTCTGAGGAACATTTATTTGTATATCTCAAATTTTTTATTGTATTGAGTTTTGCTCATATTGCGACATGCTTTAAGAAGACATTAGTGGCAGATATATAGTGACAGAGCTGATATTTATATACATTTTTTGTAATAGTAATCTGTTATACAAGAGTTCACAGATTTACATTACAAGCATCAGAATTTCATCTTACGTTTCGGCTCATATATCAGTAACTGCACTAAACTGCATATTTTTGCCTCTAAATAAAACTGAGGTGACCCTTTATGAGCCATTAAAGCCTGATGTCTCAAATATGACACTCAACAACAACAAAAAAAAGATACACAGATTTAAATTGTTTTGTTATGCTGGATCACATTTTCTCAGTTATTACTTTAGCCCTAGGAAACTCCAAAGTTGCAGTTTCTTAATAGTTAGTAATGTAGTTGTTAAGTTAAGTTACTGGATAGAATTAGGGATGAAGAATATGGTCATGCAGAATTGGACTTTATAGTACATACAGTAAGTACTAAGAAGCCAGTGTTATTACTAGGCATGTTAATATGCAACTATTTAATATGAACAATTAATCCTTAAAATAGAATGTTACTTTAGTAAAAAAACAAAACACACATATATATATATATATATATATATATACACACACACACACAAAATACAATTTATGTTAAGAACTTTCTAAAAGACAGTCTTTCCAAATACAGCATATTCAAGCAGAGTCCAATGTATGAGAAAGAATGAGCGAGTCGGTTGATTCATGATCTGTCAGATCTGCCTGCTCAGCTCGACCAGCAAGCATCACCGGGGGCGTGGTACTAATAGTTCTGACAGCAGGGAGTAATCGGCCCAGCCCTCAGAGTCGATACCCTGCACAGTACGAGTAACCAGCAGAGCACACTGCAATACGCACAGCCTCAGTGGTGCAACAAACCCACCCACTGTTCTTCTCTGTTTCCATATCACCCCCAGCACAGTACTTCCCTTCATTTAAACCCTCAAACACACACACACACACACACACACACACATATACAGAGCTGGCACTGCAGGAGCGTTGCCAGGGTGACAGAAGGTTGGTCCCCACCCTGCAGGCCTCTCCCCTCCTGAACATATGCTGCACCAGTATTAACACACACATACAGCGATAGTCAATAAGACAAGTGATCTTTCGCTCTCTCACGGTAACAGACATGGCAATAGTCTATCCCTCACCGCAAACACTCACAAATACCACAAACACTCATCTGCCTCTGTTTAGACAGATTTTATAGCACATACTCAGTTTTTTATTCTCTTTGTCTGTCTTTCTGTCCGTCAATCATCACAGTGGCTTCAAATTACTGTGCGACATACTGCGTCCAGTCACAGTGGGGTTGGGTGACGACATTGGCATCACCCTGGTTACAAAGACAGATGACAAGGCAAAAAGAAACCATGTAGCTTGGGTCAGCTCCTTCTGTTACTGCTGACACACATACACAATCAATATGCATCACTCACAGACGCCACCCTTCAGGTCCCCGCAGCTGTTGAGTCAGGTCCTCTTTAATTATGTGAGTAGAGGAGGAAGTGTGTGCTTCAGTGCAACCACAACATATGCATGCATGTTGAGCGTGCATGAACAATTGTAACTGTACTGTGAATGTGTTGGCTCAGTGGAAGTAACAGTCTCACACCTCTTCCCTGATGTGACATTCAGCAAAAAAAAATTTAATTTCCCTTAGGACAACTGATTGGTTTCATGAACTAATAATGGAACATTTGTTTTACATCATTTATTAGTTTAGGTTAATTTATAAATATATTGTACTGTTCAAAAGTCACTTATAAAAATGCATTTAAAAAAAACTTTATTTATTAGCAAGGATGCTTAAAATTTAGTAAACTCACTCACTCCAATTTTTTTAACTGTAGCATAAAACAATAAAATTTAATAATTAACTTAATTAAAAATGTATAAGTAGAACTAAACTGAACCAAAGATGAATAAACGATGTAAAAGTATTGTACATCATCATAATAGTTCTGCAGATCTTACATATTTTCCCAAAACATCATTGTACTGTAACTATTTATCATTAATACAAATGTTCTCACTTCAGGAAGATGACCAGCATCACACTCTAAAATATGATGATGAGCATGCAATATTCTACACAGGCTTTTATCTGAAGTAAATTGAATGAATGAAGGATACAACATAAACAATTCATGCCAACGAGGCAAGAACATCAGAAGTTCTGAAATACAAAGCCCTAAAACTGCTCAGAAGAATACAAGCTAGAGCCAAGATGAAAGTGAGTGATGACGAGTCAAGTGAAATAATAGAACTTCAACATCTAAGCTTCTCCAGTGGGAATGCAGCTGCCGGCACTGTAAGGTTATCTACTGAAGAAGAAACAGTCTCAGTCAACAGATTCTACACTGCTCTGGGCTGCTGCCATCTGCTGGAAGCTCTTCATCTCTGCAACTAGTTCATCTTTAGCAGTACCACCAACGCCCACACAGAAGATGATTATTACACACAGGGGTGTTGGATGCTCATTAACCGACACAACAGGGGGTTGAAGCCGAAAGAAGGGATACAGAGTGAGAGTTGGAGTGTGTGTGCGCACTCATTAGCTATCTAAGGCGTGAGGTGGGGCAGTAACGGTGAGAGAAGCTGCTATATTAATTCAAAGGTTAAATGATTAAAGAGGTTTGGATGATTCATTAATTGAACTATGTAAGCACAGAAATCACAAAATGCCCCTCAAAGACCTTCACAGACTATATACCACATCTTTTCTAAAAAATATAAACAATTTTATGTTAGGGATTCCTCAGAATAGCACCATTTTATTTCCATCACTTTTCAAGTGAAATTACTCCCCACTGTACACCCTTCCCGGTGTTTTCGCGCAGTTTCCGTGGCAACAAACCCTTCAATCACCCAGCCGATGGGCAAGATCCATTTACATCCCATAGCGGCACCCAGTTGGCATGACAACGGTGAAACATGCTGCCTCTGCTGTTTCTGAGGCTGAGTAAGAAATACAGTAGAGGCCTCAAACACACATGCACTGTACAATATACACACCATGAACTACTCTATTCTTAGGTATGCTGATGGTGGGAACTAACTCACTAACCTGCTAAGGGCCTGTTAAACACCTTAGGCAGAGACTGAATTATCTAGGATTTGGCCAAAAATATGTAAAATTGTTTCATATCACTTGAAATTGATAATTACTGATCAAATCTTATAATTGTTTATAAAGTTCAAAGACAGATTCTTGCTACTAAATAAATGCTGTCAAAACCAGATCATTAATTGTGGTTTCGAACTACTCTTTATGGTCAGAACATGATAAACACTTCCCAGTAGCCTGAAAGTAGTTCTAGCTTAAGTTAGGATGCTAATGGAAATTTATGTTCATGATAACAAATACGAACATCTGTACAAATTGTAACAACCGGATTTTATATTGTGAAATGTAATTATTATGACTTGAGGTTTATTCAAATGAACCAAAATGATTACCATTGCACAGTGTTTATCCTGTTTGTTAGCGCTCTTTCATTAGCTTTAAACTAGTTTGCATCACAGAATCATTGTTGTCTGGAGAAGTAAAGCACACAGGACCGTACTGCTCACATGAGCTACATTAATAAATTGGCGGATCTGCTATAGTGAGTTTGCACTGCCATTTGAACTTTGAGCTATATCAAATATTGAACTCTTGTTATCGTTTTAATAAAGAAATGTATATTGCGATAATGAGTTATCGTTTTTCGCCCAGCCCTACACGGCCTCACACATCTGAGTCCTCATTTTGAGCTCTTCAAGCGATTTGCCGCAGTCTTTGGCAAAGCCCTGTAATATAACTTTAACTATTCTTTCCAGCTTTAGAAAAAGCACACCAAGCAAATTGTTGATGATGCAGAGGCAGATGTTTCTAATGCCTGCGAGACAACAGAAACCACAGTAAGATGTCCCTCACCCGCGCTCCCTCTCATTAGCACACTGTTGCCGCATTGCCCTCTCTTCTAGCTGCTGTTATTCATCTGCTACTGTTTGTGTTGTGTGGCAAAAGCTTAATAAACACAGAAACGGAGTCCCATGCAGAAAACCAATTAACATTGGTGGTTGTTATTTTAGATGCTCATCAAACCAGGCACTGTGAAAATAATAACACAGACGTACATCTCATTGACTCTTAATGGGTTACTTTGGCTTCTAGAGGCTGGTTTGCTGTATGATGTTTTTGTTTCAGCCCGATGCTCAATGAATGCACACTTGTTTGTAGTGGATAAACAGATACGGTGCTTTGTTAGGGCAGTGAGACAGGTTTTGTTGAGGATTCCCTGTTGCACGCTCCCCTTGAAAACATAAAGGTGGAAAGATAAACAAATGCGTTGGTGTTCAAGCTAAAAGTACACACACACACACACAAATAAACACCTGTGACATTTTTTTAGCGCCAATGTTTTCTTGGTAAAGCGACTCATCAAATACACTTCATAGACAAGGATCTGGCTGCAGTGAAATCACTGTTCACATGCGACCTTCAGGTCTGTCAAAATCAGGTGGGTGGATTTAAAGTTTTAAAGCTAACAAAATAATTATGTAACTTAGAAGCTACTCCATAGGCAACTGGTATCTGGCCTTACACCTACACAAATAAAAATATTTATTATTTGGGGAAGAAAAAATATGCATAGACCTATAATACCTATCATTTAGGATATTATGTAAAGAAAGAATATGCTATATATAAGAATATGTAATATGATAACTAGAATTGTACATATCTTCAGCTCTATGAAAGTTAAATAACAATTAACAGCACCTAAAATAAAATAACCGAGGCATGACTTTTATTAAATAGAGGAGCTGACTCCAGTGAACTTAACTTAACTTGATAAAGCAGTTAACTAAAATTAATTATCACTTTGTCCTCAACATATAATTACTATCCAGCAGAAAACCAAAGCTTTAAAGGGGTCATGCCAAACCAGATTTACATAGATCTTTTGATTCAAAAAAGGTATTTGTATAGTTAATATATCATGCTAGTTGGATAACTTAAAATGAATAACTTAAAATGTAATCATCATCTAAAAAAGAATAAAAAATAAATAATAACAATAACATTATTATGTGTTTATAAAAATTTTCATAAACACTCCCTCCAGAGAAATACATTGTTATTAGGTTGGTTTGAGAAAAGTCAACCTATTGATATGCTATTTAAGCTTTATTATTATTCTTATGAGACTAAAATTTAGACTAAAGAACTACTCCTCCTAGAAATTAGGGATGCACTGAATATTCGGCCACCAAAAGTGCATTTTTGGTTTTCGGACGAAAGATTATCAAGCCTACACAAGCTTGTCTGAAGCAACACGTCTACGGTGTGGATGTATTTCAGTATATCTGAGAAAGACCCATAGATAGCGATTTTCAAAATATATAATGCCAGAATTTCAAAATGTGGTGCGTCTGCAAAATGTTTCTCCACGTCGGGTTTAATTTATCACCTGAAATCCAAACATCCCGATAGCTATGCTGAATATAGGCCCTTTCACACGGGACGCGACAGTCGCGAGTTTCTATCTCGGTTTCAATGAGACATGATGCGACAAGCGGCAAACCGGAGATGGAGTGCAAGCAGTGCTCGTGCACCCAAAATCCAGAGAGGAACGCAGCACAGAAAAGGAAAACCCTCTGAGGACACAGACAGTTTTGAAAAGAATTTTAGTAAGGTTAGTACACAGTCATAGCCATAAATGCAATGGTACTATTAATTGGCATAATTTCCTTCTGTGTTTGGGTTTTCAGCCTTGGTTTCCTCTTTTTCAGTTTCGCCAAGAATTTTCATTTTGGTGCATTTCTACTAGAGAAAGAGATACATAGAGTGATAGCTGGCGGTAATGCATAAGACTGCGATCCACTGTAAAGCAAAAAGAAGATGCACCGGCAGTTTTGAAAGAGTTGGACATTGTGGTGTATAAAAGATAAAAATATTATGTAAATTCAGTTTTTTTTGCACAGGCAGAACTTTACGTGTCTTTGCACATCAATGTATCTTCATCAGTGGCTGAGTTTAATTTGCTTTTGTTTGTGTATGTTTTTTCTTTCTCAAAGATTATTACTGTATATGCCTGATTGACTGCAACAATTTGAGTTAAAATCTTTGTTTGTGTTCTACTGAAGGGACAAGTCATCTACATCTTGGATGTTCGGGGTAAACAGATAAACATCAAATTTTCATTTTTGGGTGAACTATCCCTTTAAAGGACACACCCCTTAAAAACTGGTTGTTAGAGGTTAAGAATGAGGGTTGAAAATTTTTTAACAGCTGTTTTTTTTGTGCAAAAACTTTATAAGTAAACCTTGAGGAACATATCAAAATAATAAATGACCATGTCATTACCTCTAAGTTTGAAAGATAGAACAATGGATATACAATATTTCAGTTACAACAGCTCTGGCCAATCAGCTGTCTGGAAACACTGGTCACAAGACAGCATGGCACCCTTATTGCTAAGACCGTCGACAACAAGTACATATGATCACACATGCACACTCACACAATCTGAGCGAACAGCTGATGGGATCTCTTTTTCTATCACACAAATGTAATCCCACCACCTCTCTGTGTCAGAACAAAATCTAATGAATCAGTTCACACAAACAGTGAGTCACACAGCCTGAAGCAGCATCATTATACACAGCTCTGTGATGCCTTGGTGCAGCCAAATTCAAATGACTTGAGGAAAGCCATGCATCACTCTGAAGCAACACCTACCACAGCAATGACTCATCCAATGAAAGCTGGAAACTCTTTACATTAAGGAGACAATTTGTTTCTCATGTTTGTCTAATTGGACTTTGAAAACACCTTGAGAGAGCATTTCAATGAAATAGTAAGAAATGAAAAATGCAGCTATTTTGAATGTCACATTATTTGCAAAACTATTTCTCCTGAAGGTATTATTTATCAAATGCAAGGAGATTAGCTCTCTGTTGTGAAATGCAGGATAGAAGTCTTTGGATAGCATATAAAAAAGCTGATATGAAGCCAAAGAAATAAAGATGAGGAGAAAGACGTCTGTCCTCATTCGACTAATCTTTGGTGTTATTGTCAATGGTGTCTCTGTGTATGTCTCTGGATGGATAAGTGATGTCTGGTCTGTTTAAAAATACTTGGGGGAATCTGATCCAAAGGCGGCTCATTTTTTGGTTATGACTCTAAAGCCTGCAAAAGCTTTGCCTTAAGCAAACCCGTATTAAAGCTGAAAAAAAGCTACTTGCCAGCCTGCTTTATTTGTGTCTAGGCAGATTTCTGTGTATGTTCAAAGACAAAGGGGGAGTGGGAAGAAAGCAACCGTGAAGAAAAAGTGTGTGTGTGTGTTATAGCAAGATATCAGAACAAGGCAGCAGCCCCTCTGCAGCAAAGCAGAGACAGCAAAACTTTGACTATTCCTAACAGTCACTGGCAAAAAATAAACAAAAATTAATTTTAAATTAGTTTCTTAATTGATGTATTTTTTTCATAGCATTTTTTTTAATCAAAAACACAATAAAAACATTTATGCAAAATACATTTACAACTTTTGGTCATTGTTAATGCACTGTTTCTGAATAAAAGTATGAATGTCTTTTTAAAAAATCTTACCAAACAAACTTTTGAGCAGCAGTGTACACATATAAGCCATCAAATACACATACAAAGCCTAACATCTAACATCTGAAGCGCTCAAAAAATACACAGAATATAGCACAAAAACCAGCTATGAAAACTGAATCTAATCCTTCTTAAATTCAGATTGCCTAAAAGCTTCTGGCTTAGTCTTGCTCATGAAGGATTTTAAAAGAGTGAAAGAAGGGAAAGAAGTAAAGTAAAGTATCAAAGGCAAAACTGTAGGGGCATGCCTGGCTGTTTGTTAACATAATGAAAAAAACTAAACTCACTCACTGGAACACCGAGAATAAGAAGTATTAAAAAGTTGAGTCAAACGGGGAATTGCAGCTTAAATACAGTTATTCAGCATGATTCTGAAACATTTGAACTATCATGATGCTTTTATCATCCCCAGGCTGCAATTAATGGCCAATCATTTTTCTCAATTAGTCCTAACAGCTAATGAGGCTCATTTATAAGCTAGCTCGTCAGTGGAAATTAATTTTTAAATGCAGTGGTTACTGTTATAATACTCGATTGGACAAAACCCCCAGAGGTGATTTAACTGAATTCAGCGTAAAGGAGACACAGTTCATTCATAAATGTATTTGACAGGTGTAGTGATGTCTTGGAGCCCCAAATAATAACCAGCTCAATTATTCTAAAGAAAGAATGACTTCAATGATAGATTGAAAATTTATCTGAAGAAATGAGATATTATCAGAGCATAGTGTCCTCTGTGTGAGTGTAGTGTTGCAACAGTGTAAATTGCACAGCAAGTGAATGCTGGACCCTGAGATAGACGATCTATCGATTTGTAACAACAGTACAGAGAGCAAGAGAGAATGGTAAAATGTGTCTGACAGAGGAACAGCATGACAACATACCGAGAAAATTGGAGTATAGATAAGAGAGGATATGCAGTAACAGTCAGAGTTGAAAGAGTTAAGAGTTGAAAGGGCAAATTAGAAGCACTCACGGGATGTTTCGCAGACAGTCTGCCGCTCACTGTACTTGTCTGATTCCATGTGGAAGAAATGAACGTCTGAGAAGAAGAGAAACAGAAAAATGAAACAATGACAATCTATAAATTCTGTCAGCTTAAGCCATTTAGAAAACAAACTAACGACAGAAATAAACTGAAAACATGATAAAATATTAAAAATAAAGTTATGAACACTATCTAAATATTTCACAGGAAAAAGAACAGAAACATTGTCAAAACAATGACTAAAATGTGATACTCTTGTACTGCCACCTAGTGTGCATAATATGATTATAATATACAAGATGTAAAGTGTCTCACCTTGCTAATGCAAGACAAAATGCCATCCACAAATGCCGTCTTGTTCTTGTGAATCTGTCTGTATTCAAGTATAATTTTGGGCAGTGGATGCAGATTCTGCAGTTGTAATAGCTAAAATAGGGTTCAAAAAAGCCAACAACTGAATGAAAACTGACACATTTCACTTTTAATTTTAGTTAAAGAATCATAGTTTGCGCACATAAGGACATAAATTGTATACTTACTGTCATTTCTGATGTGGACTGCTGTTTTTTGATTGTTTTAGGAAGCTTTTTATTCTCACAAAGTTCATGCAAACGCAGCTTCTCGAACAGGATCTGAAAAGAGGATATTTGTAATACATTTTTGTAATTGCACTATCAACAGATAAGTGACAAACATACATAATAGACATTTTGGGCATGTTACGGCATCTAGGATTTTGCTCAAGGCAGCTAGCTAGCAAGGTTTCAAAAGCCTTTCAAAAACACTAACCAGTCTGAGCTGTGCACTGCTGGACACCAAGAACTTCTGACCTGCAGCCTGGTGAGCCTCCTGCTCTAACTGCTTCAGCTTAGACTGAGAAAGAGAGAGAACCTAGTTAGAAGGGTGCTGCTGCTCATTTAGACACTTTCAAACCCCACAGAGTAGTTTTAGTAGTTTTAATAATCCTGTCTTCTAAGAGGCGGAAGTGTGAAGAGTGCAAGAGTTTATGAAATAAACATACACTCACAAAGCACTAGAGAAAATATATATGTGCACTCGTGAGAGAAGGCAAGAGATATGGAAGGAGATGGTAATGTTCTTTTTGAGAAAGCGGATGCCAGCGGTGGTAGATCTAGTCATTAATATATACTACACACAATACACCCCAAATTATCCCTTAGGGAAGGCAGACCTGAGAAAAATCAGTTTATGGCTGTTTATACAATCATAATAGAATCATACACACTCTTACCCCTAGCAACTCTGAAGTATTTTTCATGGCTTCTTTGTCCACGTGCATTTTATAGCTTTCCATTACTGAGAGAGAGAAAGAGAGGGAACAATGTTAATGCAGCAAGTCAAAATGATTGGCTTTATTCTAAACACACAACCAAGTCTAATTCATTAGATAGTGAAATATAGCTACCTTCTTTAACAGCTTTCTATTTAAGGCTGTGACAGTAAATTTAAAGACATAAAGAATGTATGTGCTGAACTGCTGGTTTATACAATCCAGTAATTAAGTTACTGAAGAATTAGACAAATGTATTAATTCCAGTGTCATTCCAGTTACTCGCTCACAAATTATACAAGCAAGAAAATGCATATGACAGAATCTGACAAAACTGGCCAAATATAAAAGTGTAATTTTCAAAAAAAGAAAATCAAATTTCATAATGAACATATAAACGTTTGTGCATACATTAATGCAAAATAAACAAAAAACTAAAATGTATACATGTAAAAACTTACGATTATACTTTGAATAGAATTGAATAGATCAGGGAAAATGCTATTAAAGTCTAAATCATTCACTTTTTATCTGTAGAATCTGTTTGCTCAGACCTGCCAGAATTGGAATCATCTTTTGTTCCACACCAGAATAGAGCTGCCACAGCCCCTGAGTCTATAGACATAGAGACAGAAAATTGAGAGCTTGAGAGAAAAACTGAGAAACATTAGACAATACGCTTTATTTAGAAAAGATTCATTTCAAATGACCTGTAGCTTGTTTTGCAGTTCCACCATAAGATTGTATAAAAGACACAAGTTTGAGATCACTTGAGTCACCTGATAAAGCAGTAAAGAGAGGCACAATGCCAGTGTAATTTCAAAGCTGAAATTTAGACACACAGCTGCAGTCTTTTCTGAACACCATTTGTTAAATCAAGTGTGTATTTCTGACCTTGGCTTGCCCAAGCACAGGTTGCAGTGATGTGGACGTAACTGAATACGTGTAGTGCTTGGAAATCAGGGTCTGAAAGCAGGTTGCAGAATCGGCAGGGTCTAACAACCATGCTGCAATCTGAGGATCCATCACGTGACACCCCAACACTGCTCAGAAAAATTAGATGCATTTAAATCTATATTTAGTGGTAATGTTAATATTTAAACAGTTTTTCAGCATGATTTTGAGTTACTATATATGTTTATACTATAGGAGTTGATAGGATAAAGGTCACATATTTACTTGTCATTGACCAAGAAATAGTAAATAAAATATTTATGTTAGAGCACTTCACTTATATCAACTTTCTGCTGCTTTAATTAAATAAGTCCTAAAACAATTTTATAGCCTGCTGAAAATTTCTGAATTTTCAATCTAGTCTTCAGTTATCAGAGATAAAATAAAAACTCCACCTTGTTTCCAGTTCAAGTCTTTGCTGAAGTGTTTCAGTGCTGTGCGAAGCAGGTCTTTCGCTTTAAAGCATATAAATGGCTTTGTATCACACATCATCTGCATTAGCATCTCTCTAAGGACATACAGACACACGGTAAAATACACTGAACAACACCAACTACAGCATGCACAAATGTCCTCTCCTACACTCAATTCCACATTACATTTGTTACACTATCCCTTTAAAGGAAAACATTGGTGACAGATAAGCAACAAGGACACAATAGGGACACTAGTTACATGTAAATAACTCTGTCTCTTCTCGTTTCCTCTCCAAATACAAACACACCTGGTGAAGGCATCCTGGTTTTGTGTATAGTCTTGTTGGGCCCAAGCTGGTGCCTGCTCTAGTCTCAGGTACAGTAACCTCTCTGGTGGTCTGTCCTGTGGTCCCTCAGAATCCAAATCCCTCTTCAGCAGAACCAGCAGGCCACACACTGAAGGGCACAGCTTCTTTAGGAGAGACAGTGAATATATCCAGTCATTAATTCTCACATACAGTACACATACAACATTCAGTTTTCTGCAAATCTATCCTAATCTTAATAAAGATTGTATTGTTTTTGAAAGAACTCTCATGCTCACACAGGCTAGATTTATGTGACTAAAAATACAGCAACACTGTAATATTCTGAAATAGTATACTTTTCAGCAGCCGTTGCTACAGTCTTCAGTATTACACGATTCTTCAGAAATCAAACTGACCCCAAACTTTTGAACAGTGTAAAATATATTCCACAAAATTTGTAGTTCAGCCAAAGTGTAATAGTTTAGCTCAATGAATATCAATTAGTGACTCTGTAATCACACCTGTTCTGGATCCAATTGTATGGTGCCATCTTGGTATACCATGGTAACAACAAATGCTTTCACTTTTCCTGCCTCCTCTAACAAATGCTCTCTCTCCTCTTGTAAGAGACGGCCTGTGTCACACACCCTGGGATCAGAGGTCAAACTAAAGGCACCTTTTGGGATTGCTGCTTCTTTTCTGTCTGTTTCTGAAGGCATTTCATTGCTTAGTTTGGATCCTGACTGGCTTGGATCAGAGAGCTTTGGGGATTTGGAGTGATTTGGTTTATTGCATGCTCGATTCTTTAATTCTTTCTGGGGTCTGAGAGGATGTCTCTGCCTCTTGACGTTAGGCTGTGAAAGTTTTGGTTTTAGGAGTTTTATTGAGCCCTTTACTTTTTCCTTGTGGAAGAGCTGCGAGGGGAACCTGAGGGCTCTGAGTGTCTTTTTGCACAACTCCTGTGATGAAGTGATCTTAGGAGCTTTCTGTGAGGGTCCAGGGAGTTCCCTTTTCCTAGTATGCTTTGGAAAGGATGTCGACACACCATCCTGTAGGTGTTAAGACAACAAATGCAAGTAGAGTTAAAGAAGAGGACATTTCAGTTCAAATGTGCTCTAATATGTGAAGAAAATATTCCAGGCAACTCAAATAAAGCCAATTTCATAACTTCAAAAAGCTTAAATCGGCAGCAGAGAACCATCCACATACAACCCTCCTATTCAGAGTTTGGCTGTCAGTGCCAGAAAAATCAGCTTAAGAAAGCTTCAATAAGAGAATATGTACACACAGTTCCCAGGCTGTTACTAATAAAGCTTTCTAAAGCAGGTTTTAGGCTGATGCACCCACACTTTTATCGCTGCTAAGAAAAGTCTTCGTCTGGTACTTCTCAACCTCTGAATGACCCCTGTGAATCTTTACATAACAGACATCTGCAGCAAGAGACTTCCATTATTCATTAGAAGGCTGTTTCACCTTGAAAGGAGTTCAAATAAAACTACACTAAGCATTCAGGGTCAAAATATACTTGCACACTAGATAACTGATCCTTTGATGTGTTGGTTTTGAATGTTGATGCCATTTTTAGAACATCTAGAATTCAGTGTTCTTTGTCTAGTTAAGTCTGTACGTAGGTGAAAGGATGCTGTCCTTTGAATTTTATGTGTGTGTGTGTGTGTGTGTGTCGTTCAATGTCAGTACTTGTTCACTTCATCACTACGCTGCTCTGTACTTCAAAACCCTGAGGAAGTTTTTTTCTTCTCTGCACAGAAAAATAAAACGTTTTTTAACATAAATATCATAAATACAGATTGATGCTTCATCTTCATTCCCGCAATGTAATGCGTGTTGTTAACTGCACAATCTGAGCCATTTGAGTAGAAGGTGAACCTCATAACTGATCCCAAAATACTACTTTTTGCCTATGCTGCCTTTTCTTGCCAATAGTTTCACAGAGAACACTTTGCAGAAGAAATGTTCTTTGCAGCATAAAAAGATCAGGACATTTTAAAGATACATATATTTTTATACAAACACATCCAGGACTGCCTTCTATCAGCACTGGAGTCAGTACATTACCTGAGAGTGGGGCTGGATGCTGTGCTGCACTTCATCACTGGTGTAGGATACTGTGGATTCCACATTTCCATCTCTTTCTCCAACAGGCATCAGAATTGCATTCTCATCTGGCTGGGGAGAATCTGCGTGTACCATAAGAAAAGTGAACAGCGTCTTAGCATTGTCACTGGCATGTATGTGCATGCATCTCATTTTTGGAGGGTGGCTGTTTGTTGCATCATTAGCTTGTCCCTAGGCAGCTGACACAATTTTTAAACATATGGTATTTATGGATGTGCTACAGGTATATGCCATCTAATATTTTAATAATAATATTCTTAAACAGCATTTTGTAAAAGATTAAAGGGGTCATATGATGCAGTTTCATTTCTCTTTAGAGTGTTACAAGCTCTTGGTGCATAAAGATGATCTGTAAAATCTCAAAACCAAAACTCTAATATTTTTTATAAGAATTATAACTTGTATAAGACTTGTACATGCTCCCACTTTGCTGTTTTCATAACACTGCCCAAATGTTTAAATAAAAAAGAAGACAGGAATATTATTCTAGCTGTAGTTGCTGGATGCGCTGTGTGTAGTTGTGAAACTAATTTTATTGTGCTTCCAAAAGAGGACACAATTAGAAATCAGTGGTTAATTTGAATTCCATTCCAGAACAATTTAACCCAAATATTAGAGTGTGTTCAGCTCTTTTACGGAGAATGGACTCCTAAAACCTGGAGAGTAGTCAATGCTGGCTGTGCACAAAAACACACAAACTATAAAGTGGAGCGTTTCTAACTCTACAAAGACAGTCTGGTGCTTCTGACTCACAACCTTTAAGTAGGAAACATTATTTTATTAAAAGATCCTGCTTTTTAATATACAAATGTAAGTTTTGAGCAGTACAGAGTTATGTTTAGGAGGCGCGATGCAATGCGACGCGTAAAAAAACAGTAGCAACTCATGATAATCAGTAATTATGTCTCCACAGGATGCAACAAATGCACAGTGCACTACATAGTTGGACAATCAGAACACACCTCGACTTTTTAGAAGGATAACCTTACAAATCAACTCGTTCCAGGAGGCAGGGTTTAGAGGAGAAGCAAAAATGTACAGTATGTGGAAAATAATGTGTTTTCTTAAACCACATAAACATATTGCATTACACCAAATACACAAAATAATGTTCTTTTTAGCAAACATCATATGAACTCTTTAATAGTTGGTTTAACAAATTATTTGGCTGCATTATGAAGATTTATTCCAAATATGTGTTTGTATGGTCTAAAAGACCATCAAGCAATGTACTTACTTGTTCTGCTCTTGGTAATCTCTCTTCTTTCAGAACAACTATAGTTTTCCTCCACTGAGAACATTTCACCTGACCTAACAGGAGTGTCTTGCACACATTCAAGGTCAGATACAATTCCACGTCTTTCAGCATGTACATAGCTTTCCACTGGAAGTGCCAATTGAGAGTTTCTGCTATTTTGCCAGAAATGGTTGCTCTCCAGGTCTTCAGACTTAAATGTTGGTTTCTCTACATTAGACATATGACTAATATGCTGCACTTGTATGGACCCAGCTTGGTTAGGTCTTGCCTCTCTTGAGATGTCTTCAAAAACAGAATCTCTGCTATCTTTTTCCAATCGACAACTCCAAATAGGCTCCATCTTTCTAGTCCTCTGCTGCTTGTCCACAATATCAGATCTCTTTTCTTCTTCTGCAAATACTGGTTGACAGTTGTTAATGAGCAATTTATGGTGTCCAAAGCTGAACTTCTTCACTGGAACTGCCTCATGTTGATCACATCCTACTGTGCCATTTTCAGAAGGGCTTGCTGGTTGATCCCGACTCCTCTTCCTGAAGGTAAGTCTATTGATATTAGCTTCAGTTATTACGCCTGGTCTAGCCTGAGGGTTCCCAATGCTATATAAGCGGAACATATGTAGACGGTCTTCTCCCTGTTCTATCGGTATACAAGGTTGGACATTGGGTTTTCTGATATCATTACCAGCACAGTACAGTGCAAACCTCTCATTAGTCACATCCTTTAACTTGAAATGGTTTGGATCTTCCACCAGAACATCTGAATCCAAGATTCTACAGACAGAAAGAAAAAAAAAAGGTGATAAAATATATAAATAAATAAAAGAGGATACTATAAGTGTAAACTAGTTTAATACTTGGTCTTTTCTATGTGCTGTACATAAAAAGCATTTTGTAATGTCAAAAAAAGAAAAAGGAAATGTTTTTTTTTTATTTATGTATAGTATGGCATGCTACATAATAAATGTATATACATTGCTGTCGACTTAAATAGATGAACAGCAAATATCTAAATAAAAATGTCACTGTAGACGCTGTATCAGTTTTAGGTATTACTTACCTGTTTTTCCCTGCAAACAAATCTTGATTTCTGTCGTCTCTACCCAGCTGCTGAGACAGTCCAAACTCTCTACTAGATAAGCCTGTAATTTTGTGAACACTATTTTGTGAACTAGTCTTTCTCAAAGTCACCAAGCACAGCTTAAAATTTGAACTTGACTGTTAATATCCAATAAAATGTGGATCTTCCTGTAGGCCATAACTTCCTCAAGTTAATATTGTTAAAATATTCTGTTTCTGACTCACTAGCTCTTCTTCTGTCGGTTCTGGGCACATACTGGACCCGAAGGGCTGATATGATGCTCTGTGCAGCTGCAGAGAGAGGTGCTGCATTCAAACTGCTGCAGAGGTAACTTTCCATCTCATTTGCTGCTCTCCGAGTCTGATTGAACCCTGTAGACACACATGCAGAAAAATAGCATTCCAGTCCAAGCAGAAGGTGCTAGATTCATATCTGACAACAAAGGGACCAGACATGAACATGCAACACAATAACTGGATGCTGTCGTACTCTTCCACAAAACAATATGAGAGTAAATCCATTGTTCCAATGTCTGTCAGTAAACTGAGATCTATAAAAAGATAATATACTTAGTTGGCTGTTTTTTTTCCCAGGTGTTCTTTTTTTAATCAGATGAAAATCCTGCAACTGAACAAAATCCAAACTGCATGTATTAATTAAAAAGTAAACACACACACACACACAAATTGCTTAATCACTGAGATTACAAATTACGTTTATTTACAAAGATACAACCATTAATCACCAAAAAACTGTGAGAAATATTTATTCAAGGTGCAGTACATTTTGTTGTAGTACAAAGTACAAATGCAAAGTGGTGCTAAACTTTAGGTACTTAGTACAAATTTAACATACTTAAAGATCATTAACTTTTAGCAGATATTAGAATTAGAAATAAAAAACAAAATAAGCATATAAGATATACAGAGGTTCATAACAGAAGCAACAGTGATCCACGTAACATTTATTTATTACTTTTTTTTATTATTTATTTATAAAAACAATTTAAGCAAGGACCTCTGTATTGTTGGCTGAAGTAGACAAATCCTACATTTTAATTAACCCCTGCTTGAGCCTCTAGATCTCTCACTGCTCTGCTGAGCAGTCTTGGGTCCAGATGGAAATAAACATACAGTTCCCTCTCTCTCCTCAGGGTGGCACTGCGTTCAAGCCTCCCTCGTTTGACCTTCAAGTCCCCAACTACATCCTGAAGAGATGTGTACAAGGCCTTCTGTTTGACCTCCAATGCATCAAGAACTACTGTGAGCTCCTAAACAGAGAGAGTGGGAGAAGGTCAGACAGATAGCAGGAGTTGCGCCGAGACAAGTATACAGGCAAGCCGAAAGCATGACAGGCATAGTAAAAGTCAAAGTAGAGAAATGGCATGTACATGATAGTGTATGCAGTGGAAAAGAGTTTGAAAAGGTGAGATGAAGAGCAGTGAGAGAGAGAGACAGAGAACTAGAGTTAAACACAACTTGCAATTATCCCTGTTCTACTTAATATGTTATGGAAATACACCTATCCCTATCTACACATGAACTCATTAACACGATTCGATTACAGTGCACAAAAGTACAGAGGTGAACAATAAAACTCATTTAAACGACTGCAGTGGGATAATAATATTACATTTAAACTCTGCATTACAAGGGAAGGGAAAAATATTAGTAGTTACAATTAATAATATAATTTATGATGTAATTTCAGGTACTACTTCTATTTTCATGGATGATCAAAGTTAAAATATATAAAAAACTAACAACTAAAAAGATTTTAAGATCCTTTTTTAACTAATTAAAGCGTGTTCAAGGGTGTCAGCAGAACAAAGTTTTTTTCCCCACAGGACTAGAATCAACAGATAGTTCATGCATGATCAAGTCATGAATTGAAAAATCATTAAAAATAAAAATATATTTTGGCAGCTAACCTTATTGCATTTGTAGGATGAGTTTACCCTTCAAAAAGCATGGCTTGTTTGTGCCCCTGTGCTAATTTTAGCAGCTCTTAGTAAATTGTTCATTGTGAATGAGCATCCTGTGTTTGTATTCTTGCATTTTAATATTTTATGTAGAAAACCTACAAAACTTCACTACCATCTGCACTTTTAAGGGATGGCAGTCTCATGCTAATTTGCCCTGTTGCATGATCTGGCCCATAATCTTAAAAAATTTAAAAACAGAGTGCACAAAAACACCAAAAAATCCACCACCAAACATCTACAACCAACCACCGAGAGGTGAATGGTTTTTAAAAGTCATGAATATAAAAATTTATCAGCTCACGTTTCTTGGGATTCCCAATGAATGATGCTGAAAGTGGCAGTGAGGTTGAGAAAAAAAGAACCGAAAGACATACCTGTGCATGAGGGCAGAACTCCAGTGCAGGTGTGGCTATAGCACATACCTGCGGCCTCAGAAGAGGCTGCACAATGTCCGAGTATGCCACTTGGTCGAGTGCATCTCGGTCACTTTCTAATCGAGCTCCAGTGTAGGCTTGCTCACGTCTGGCCCCAGCCAAAGCCTCTTGTACAGTGACCAAATCCTCCTGTAGTTTAAAGGCTGCTGTTTCTAACCTACTGTAGGTTTGGAATGGATCCTCTTTCTCCGAGGTGGGCTTACCCAATTCAAGCATCTTCAGCAACCTGGGGGATGAACATATAGATATGAAGAATTAGTCTTATAAACCCAACCTGCATTACACAATACAAAACTGCTCCCCACTGACGGTGGGTTACCTGCTAAAGGCTGTATCCTTGGAGGTGATGACCTGTTGTTTAGCATTAGTTCCAAGGTAAGGGGCTTGAGTTAAGTGAGATTGTGTCAGAATGTTTTCTCTTTTAGTAGCAGCTTCTGCAGCCCCCTCCAGCCTCTTCAGTATTTCATCAAGCTGCTTCATTACCTTCTTCTCCATAAGGAGCTCTGCATCCTGAGCCAGACGCACAAGTTCGAAGAAGGCCTTTTGACGGAGAAGCTGGTCGCGAACTTCCGTCTGCCTGGAGGTGTAATAATTTTGCCTGGCTAACTGAAGAGCGAGGTCACCACGCACCACAGGGATATTAAGGAGGCGAGCACAGTCTCGTAATGCAGAGCGGACTGGGTCTAACATAAGGGACTGAATTTCAGACTGAATTGAGAGGAGCTCAGAGCGTAGATTGGGCTCAAGCCTGCTTGCCTGCGAGTAGCCCAGAGACTATGTGAGGAAGAGAATGGAAATGAGAAACATTTAGAGGTATACTCAATTCAAGGGACAGAAAATATTGCCTCAATATTGCTATCATAAAAAAAAAAA